>CM026215.1:25878692-26157534 GCA_014839995.1 Xenentodon cancila | reverse complement strand
GTACCTCCTCCAGTAATCCACTCCTCCTGGTACCGTTCATTAGGGACCAGCTCAGAGGTGATGCTGGTCCAACACTGTCGTCAACGCACCATAACAGTGGTCCATATGCATTTACCAGCTGAAGACCAGGATCAGCAGCAAAGAAAGTGAAGCCTACAGAAGCGACTGATGACTGGGTGCATGTGGTGAAATCAGTTCCAGAGTAGCTGAGTATTAAGAGCACAGAAAGAGCTTTCTACAGCCACAAACGTGACAAAGAACAGCTGGTTGACTTAACATCTTTACCAAACGTATAATCACCTGACAGAAAGAGTAACTTGGACTGGCTGCTACAGGTTATACAGCTTCAACTGGAGCAGGAAACACAAGTTGCACTCGGCTACCAGTCGTAGTGAGATGCGGCGTGCCAGTTTCATCCATCATCAGACATCCCAATGGCAAAAATAACAGTGGGGCAGCTTTATAGGCATAATAGATGTCACACTTCAGGATTATAACTTTAAATTTTACTGATCGAGAGATATGAAGTGTCTCTTTCAAAGATGTGTATCTGGTACGTTTGATTTCTGTTAATATTACATTCAGACAACCTCCATAACGTCTCTTTAATAGAGCTCGTGGCTGTGAAATGTTTTTGTTAATCATGTTAATTTACAGTGTAACAAAATCTTATAGTATTCCTGTTGAACTGCATCCCAGCAATAACCTGGAAAGACTCAACACCTTCTTAATTAGGGCTGTAACTCATTTTGCATATTTATATTGAAATTCTTTATCACCACCCTCTTCTTCTTCTCTTATATTCATTCCATCAGTCAAAAGCGTGTGTGTGTATATATGTGTGTGTGCATATATATATATATTTATATATATATATATATATATATATATATATATATATATATATATATATTATATATATATATATGTTATATATATGTACCAGTGTGTGTTAAATTTGTACGTGCACACATGAAAGTGATGTGCAAAAGGAGAGGTGATGCAGCTGATGGGTCATTTGCCATCTTGCAGAGTATTTTGTTTTGTTTTCATATATTTGTATTTATTGGTTTCCCTAATATATTACTTCTTTGGTGTGCGCTGTTACTAAACACATTTCTAGAAACCTGATGCATCTTTTCGGTACCTGCTAGAGTCTAGAAGTAGATTATCTGACACAAGAGGAAGTCTCAAAATCTCAAAATAAATAAATCTTTATTTGTATATGTGTATTTAAAACAACCAGAGTTGACCAAAGTGCTTCACAATTAAAATTAAATAAAAACGTGGACTACAAAAGTACTAAGACACATACAAACTTGGAAAATAAAAATATTCCAGTTAAAAATGTGTTTTTACAAAAGTTATAACATAATAATAATATCTATATTTAATAATAATTGAAGCAGGTGCTGACGTCAGGAGTGTTTTTTTCCTCGGAGACGGAGCGAGGAGAGACTCCGGTAACTGTCAGTACGACATGACCGGAGTCTGGCGCTGGTTCTAGGTACTTATGTGCAGGTTCATTAAAGTCCCAGACAGAAGTGGGACGACGTTGATCACTGGACCAACATTTCAGAGAAAACAAAAACAATGTTGTTGTTTAAGTCAGATGACCTTCCTTCCCCTCTGCATTCATCCGGACTTGGGACCGGCTCAGAAAGACACGAGGCTCGTGAACTCCTGAGGCTGCATTAGAAGGTTTTGTATTTTTCAATTACATTTTTTTATTATTATCATCATTTTTTTAATCAAGAAAATGTTTATTGGATATTCAGATTAGTTTATAATTTATTGGGGTGAATTTTGATTTTCCAATGAACCTAAATACTTGGTGTTTTGGGGATGTGGGGGGAACCGGAGCGTCCCGGAGGAAACCCACGCAACATGGGGAGGACACCTAACTCTGAAACCTCCATGCTGCCCCTGTTTTTCTATTTTATTTTATTTTTTATTCTATTTGGTGCGGGATTATGTGGGTGTGGCTTGTTGGAGATGGACTGGGTTGGTTGGGGGTGTGTGTGTGTGTGTGTGTGTGTGTGTGTGTGTGTGTATGTGTGTGTGTGTGTGTGTGTGTGTGTGTGTGTGTGTGTGGCTTGTTGGAGATGGGGGGTGATGGGTGTTGGAAAAAGAGAGGGAACTACTGGCCTGATTTGGTGCTTTTGAAGATTTTTGAAAAGAATGCCCCCTTTTTCTTCTTTGCAGTCAGCTCCTGGAACTCTAGTTCCTTCTCCTCCATGATTTGCTGTTTCTCCTGCAATTTTTCCAACCACTCTTCTAAACTGTTTCGTTCTTCTTGAATTTTACTCTTTTCATTCATCAGTCTGTTTCTGTCTTCATCCAGTTCCCTTTTTTTGTTCTGCAATTGTTTGTTAATTTCACTGATCCTATCTTCCTCCTCCTTCAAGTCTTCCTCCTCTTCATCAAGTCATCCCCTCTTTCTGAACTTGCAGCTTCTCTTCCAGCGTTGCCTTTAGGTGGTCCAACTGCTGCAGCGACTTCTCCATCCCTGTCTGGAATTCTTGGAGGTCTTTTTCCATTTGCATGTTTGTCTGAGTGATTTTATTGTTCTCCTGCTCTAATTTCTCTCTCTCCTTTTCCAGTTGTTTCCTATCATCCCCCAGTTGTTTCACCTGTTGCTGCAGACTGTTATTTTCTAATGTTAATTGTTTCACGATTTCCTCCATGTTCACATTTGATTGATCTCTTATGGATTCTCAATTTCCAATGTTTTCTTCTCTTCTTCAAACTGTTTAGTTTGCGTCTCTAAATTTAGGATCTGCTGCAGCATCTCCGTCTTCTCCGTCTGCAGCTGCTGCAGGTCTTTCTCCATGTTCATCTTTGCCTCACTGACTTCTGTTTTTTCCAGCTGTAATTGTTCCCTCTGCTCTTCCAATTGTTCCCTCTGCTCTTCCAATTGTTCCCTCTGCTCTTCCAATTGTTCCCTCTGCTCTTCCAATTGTTCCCTCTGCTCTTCAACTGTTCCCTCTGCTCTTCCAATTGTTCCCTCTGCTCTTCCAACTGTTCCTTCTGCTCTTCCAACTGTTTCCTGTCATCCTCCAAGTTTCTTAGCTGCTGTTCCAGATGATTCCTTTGTGATTTTAATTCCTGCTTTGTTTCCTCCACTTCCACCTTGGATGTTCTGTACAGATTTCTCTAATTCCAAGGTTTTCTTCTCATCATCCACTTGTTTCTTTTCCTCTTTTAAAATGAACAACTGCTGCAGCATCTTTTCCTTCTGTGTCTGGACTTCTTCAAAGATCTCCTCTATTTGAACTATTGTTTCATTGATCTCCTTCTGTGTTTTCTCCCTCTCTTTTTCAAACTCTTTCCTGTCATCCCTCAATGTTTTCTTCTGCTGCTGCAGATGCTTCTTTTTTAATTTCAATTGTTTACTGATTTTCTTAATTTTGACATCGGATTGATCTGTTATAGATTTCTTTAATTCCAATGTTTTCTTCTCTTCTTCCATTTGTTTCTTGTCCTCATTTAAAGTCAACAACTGCTGCAGCACATTTTCCTTCTCTGTCTGGAGTACTTTGAAGATTTCCTCCATTTTCACCTGTGTTTCACTGATTTCTGTTTTATCCTGCTCTAATTTCTCTCTCTCTTTTTCCAACTGTTCCCTGTCTTTCCCCAATTTTTTCTTCTGCCGCTGCAGATGCTTCTTTTTGCATTTTAATTGTTTACTGATTTTATTCATGTGTACCTCAGATTGATCTGTTATAGATTCATCCATTTGCGCTTCTTCTTCAGATTGTTTAACTTCCTTCTTTATATTTGAGATCTCCTGCAGCATCTCCATCTTCTCTGTCTGCAGCTCCTGAAGACCTTTCTCCATGTTAAACATTGTCTCGTCGATTTCATCCAAATCTCTGTGTGTTGCATCAATGATCTTATATTTTTCATCCTTTATATTTAGGATCTCCTGCAGCATCTCCATCTTCTCTGTCTGCAGCTGCTGAAGACCTTTCTCTATGTTCATCTTCATCTCATTGATTTCTTCCACATCTCTGTCTGATGCTTCAATGATCTTATTTTTTTCATCCTCTAATCTTAAGATCTGCTGCAGCAGCTCCATCTTCTCTGTCTGTGCTTCTTGAAGACTCTTTTCCATTTTAATCTTCATCTCACTGATTTTCTGTTCTGTCTGCATTTCAGTTTCTTTCTGATATTCTTTGTTTTCTTTGTAAATTTCCTCTTTTTCAAGCTCCAACTGTTTCTTCTGCTCCATCAAATCAGTTTTCTCTTTGTCATTCTCCTGTTTTATTTCTTCCAAGTCTCTTTTTGATGCATCAATGATCTTATTTCTTTCATCCTCTAATCTTAAGATCTGCTGCAGCAGCTCCATCTTCTCTGTCTGTGCTTCTTGAAGACTCTTTTCCATTTTAATCTTCATCTCACTGATTTTCTGTTCTGTCTGCATTTCAGTTTCTTTCTGATATTCTTTGTTTTCTTTGTAAATTTCCTCTTTTTCAAGCTCCAACTGTTTCTTCTGCTCCATCAAATCAGTTTTCTCTTTGTCATTCTCCTGTTTCATTTCTTCCAAGTCTCTTTTTGATGCTTCAATGATCTTATCTTTTTCATCCTCTAATTTTAAGATCTGCTGCAGCATCTTTTCCTTCTCTGTCTGTAGTTCTTGGACGTCTTCCTGCAGTTTCATTTTGATGTCCGCAACCTTTCTTTGTTCCACTTCCAGTTTTTTCCAGCCCTCTTTTAGTTGTTTCTTTTGCTCCTCTAAACTGTTTGTCTCCTGCTTCAGCTTCTTCTTCTGTGACTTCAACTTTTTATAATTGGATTGAATTTCTTCCTCAATAAAGTCCATCTCACTTTTCTCCAGATCCAAATGTTGAAAATTGGATTCCAGGTCTTTTATTTGCACGTCCAGGTTTGTCTTTGATGCTTGCAGCATTTCAGTTTCTTTCTGATATTCTTTCTTTGCTTTGTCAATTTCCTCTTTTTCAAGCTCCAACTGTTTCTTCTGCTCCATCAAATCAGTTTTCTCTTTGTCATTCTCCTGTTTCATTTCTTCCCAATCTTTTTTTAATGCTTCAATTATTTTATCTTTTTCATCCTCTAATTTTAAGATCTGCTGCAGCAGCTCCGTCTTCTCTGTCTGTGCTTCTTGAAGACCCTTTTCCATTTTAATCTTCATCTCACTGATTTTCTGTTCTGTCTGCATTTCAGTTTCTTTCTGATGTTCTTTCTTTGCTTTGTCAATTTCTTCTTTTTCAAGCTCCAACTGTTTCTTCTGCTCCATCAAATCAGTTTTCTCTTTGTCATTCTCCTGTTTCATTTCTTCCAAGTCTCTTTTTGATGCTTCAATGATCTTATCTTTTTCATCCTCTAATTTCAAGATCTGCTGCAGCATCTTTTCCTTCTCTGTCTGTAGTTCTTGGACGTCTTCCTGCAGTTTCATTTTGATGTCTGCGACCTTTCTTTGTTCCACTTCAAGTTTTTTCCAGCCCTCTTTTAGTTGTTTCTTTTGCTCCTCTAAACTGTTTGTCTCCTGCTTCAGCTTCTTCTTCTGTGACTTCAACTTTTTATAATTGGATTGAATTTCTTCCTCAATAAAGTCCATCTCACTTTTCTCCAGATCCAAATGTTGAAAATTGGATTCCAGGTCTTTTATTTGCCCGTCCAGGTTTGTCTTTGATGCTTGCAGCATTTCAGTTTCTTTCTGATGTTCTTTCTTTGCTTTGTCAATTTCCTCTTTTTCAAGCTCCAACTGTTTCTTCTGCTCCATCAAATCAGTTTTCTCTTTGTCATTCTCCTGTTTCATTTGTTCAATCTCTCTCTTTGTCTCTTCAAGTAACTTATTTTTCTCATCCAAATCAATGGACTGCTGCTGCAGCATCTTTATCTTTCCTTCAAGTTCTTTACGGTCTTCCTCCAGTTGTATTTTACTGTCACAGACCTTTCTTTGTTCCACTTCCAGTTGTTTCCAGCCCTCTTTTATTCTTTTCTCATCTCCCTCTATACTCCTTACCTCCTTCTGAAGGCTCTTTTTCCCTCTCTCATTTGGTGCATTGCACCCTTCGTTCTCTCTTTGAAGTCCACTAAGATCATCAGGGTTGTAGGACTCAGAATCGTTGTTGAGAGTGCTCTCGAATCCCAGTTTTGTTTGATCTTGTTTGCAAGTCATTTCTGTAATCAACACAGTTAAAATGTTAATAAGGTATTTGTAAGTGCAATCTAATATTCAGAGATGTTTTCTCAGTCGCAGATCGACGTTTTTCAGCAGATAATAGCGTTTAACACTATATATCTCCTGCAGAGATTGTCGTGTGTGTCAACTTCCTCCTCAAAGGTAGAATAATACACAAACAGCAGCAAGCCACAGTATTTATACTGTGCTCATGACATCATGATGTGATGTCACATTCTAGAATGATCGCCATGGTGACCAGTGGTGGAGCCACACCCGTTCTGTAAACACAACACCCCCCACCCCCACCCCCACCCCCACCACAACACACAATAAAGAATGATTTTTTATCACAGTTGAATCCATCCATCCGTTATCTACACGGGGGTCTGTCGGAGCCGATCCTGACGCATCGCAGGTGAAAGGAGGGGTCCACCCTGGACAGGTCGCCAGTCCATCGCAGGTGAAAGGAGGGGTTCACCCTGGACAGGTCACCAGTCCATCGCAGGTGAAAGGAGGGGTCCACCCTGGACAGGTCACCAGTCCATCGCAGGTGAAAGGAGGGGTCCACCCTGGACAGGTCGCCAGTCCATCGCAGGTGAAAGGAGGGGTTCACCCTGGACAGGTCACCAGTCCATCGCAGGTGAAAGGAGGGGTCCACCCTGGACAGGTCACCAGTCCATCGCAGGTGAAAGGAGGGGTTCACCCTGGACAGGTCGCCAGTCCATCGCAGGACCGAGATCTCTGATGTTGTTGTTGTTGGGATCGACTGGAGCCACTCTCCCATCCTGGAGGACGCAGCTCCAAGTGCTACAACAAACTACTGGCACCACTGCTGCCTTTGAAGCCCACTAATGTGAGTTCACATTTGTGTTTCAGTTTTATTGTGTTAAAAGGAACAGTACGTTACCTCATTTCTGTTAGACAAGGTTTTACTTTGGAACAGTCACCATGACCGTTACACCACTTTTCAACAGTAGAGGGCGCAGGGAGGTTTTAGTTTGCATGAGCTTGGTCGGGTTCCTCATAGCTGACGAGAATCCGGAGAAAGCAAACACCGTCTCCTGTGTTGTCTGTTGTTTCACGGTGTTTCCAGGTATGTGGTGTGCGTGTTAAATGTTAAAATATGTTTACAATGATAAACACATAATTGACAGTTAGGAAAGGGTAATAACGACCCGTGTAGATTAATGTTTTAGTGTTACACAAGCTCATTGGGTGGAGTAATCACGGTTAGCAGCTAAACGTGGAGAGCTATAATTACATCCAGATGTGTAAGCAAGATATGTTCTTTACTGTGTTACATGAATATGCTGAGTTGAACAGTTAGTATTATGTTATGCCTACGTTAAAGGTGAATGTCTATCCAAGTACAGCTGGGAAACTTGTCTTTGAGGTACTTTAAAGGTACATGGTGAGAAGCTACATTAAAGATGTAATAAATCATTTTTATTGATTCATTCCAGACATGTCATAAACATTGTATAAAGTAAAGTAGCTCAGGCAAAACAAAATACCACTAGGCCACCAGGTGGCGCTACGCCAGAAACAGTCTCTCACACAGATATAAGCTTCATATGACCATATTCCTTGAACAGTGCTGAATCCCATGACATAGGCCACTCCCATTTCCACCCTGAAATAATTTTTTCCACCATGCGACCTGGCAAATATCAGTCAGAACTTGCTGATACTTTAGCTGGCTGTTTTGAGAGCTGATGTTTGTGTTTCTGACGAGGAGGGGTTGTTGGACGCTGGGGACCAGCCTCTTTCACCAGCTGACTCAGGTGATGACTCAGGTTACTCAGGTGATGACTCAGCTGACTCAGGGGACTCAGCTGACTCAGGTGATGACTCAGGTGACTCAGCTGACTCAGGGGACTCAGCTGACTCAGGTGATGACTCAGGTGACTCAGCTGACTCAGGGGACTCAGCTGACTCAGGTGATGACTCAGGTGACTCAAGTGATGACTCAGGTGATGACTCAGGTGATGGCTCAGGTGATGGCTCAGGTGATGGCTCAGGTGATGACTCAGGCGATTACTCAGTAGACTCAGCTGACTCAGGTGATGACTCAGGTGATGACTCAGGTGATGACTCAGGTGATGACTCAGGTGATGACTCAGGTGATGACTCAGGCGATGACTCAGTAGACTCAGCTGACTCAGGTGATGACTCAGCTGACTCAGGTGATGACTCAGGTGATGACTCAGCTGACTCAGGTGATGACTCAGGTGACTCAAGTGATGACTCAGGTGATGACTCAGGTGACTCAGGTGATGACTCAGGTGATGACTCAGGTGATGACTCAGGTGATGGCTCAGGTGATGACTCAGGTGATGACTCAGGTGCAGCATGTTCTGTAGTGATGATCTTCCAGGAGAATCCTGCAACTCTGCCTTCATCTGGCCAGTGAAAACCTTGTTGGGGTTAAGAATTTGTGGTGAGGGAGGATGACGGGGTGGGGTTTTGGGTGCAGGACTGGGTCATTTTGGTGGCAGCATTGAGTAGCTCCTTCACATGGTCAGTGACGTCCCGCAGGGGGAGAGATGGGGAGGATGACTTAGATGAAGGTGGGTCTTCATTCCCGTCTTTTGGTGCAGGACGTGTCAGAAAACGTTTTGAGATTAGATCCCGCTATTATCGCTGGATGATGAACACGTGTTTAACGTGCGTTTGGTAATATAAATGCACGGCGTGTTATTTGCCACCCTGTGCCTGAAGCCGAGCTGAGGGGAGGG
Organism: Xenentodon cancila; assembly: GCA_014839995.1. Classification (NCBI taxonomy): domain Eukaryota; kingdom Metazoa; phylum Chordata; class Actinopteri; order Beloniformes; family Belonidae; genus Xenentodon; species Xenentodon cancila. The sequence continues at coordinate 26,148,645 of CM026215.1, read as the reverse complement.
AAGGCGAGTCGGAGGCATAGACTGTATATAACAATGGACGAAGCATTCAGTCATGTGACCCAAAGACTAGAGGGCCACACAGCATTCACTGTCTGTACCGTCTCGGGTCACAAAGTACTGAAGAGACTTCAGGCTCCTTCAAGTCACGTGGAGGATTTTTCTCTCGTTTGTGCAGAATTATTAAAGCCTGCGTCAAGTATACTCGTGAAGAAATACTTTGCACTCACCATCGACCCAGCAGGATGGAGACACCCTGCACATATAAGACCAAAATCTTCTCAAACTTGAACCAGGTTGAAGGGAGACCTGACTTTTTTCCTTCAGGATATTGTTTTTGGACAGTGAGTTGATGCAAACTGTGGATTCAGCCATTTGAACTTGGTCCAGTTGTCTTCAACCCCTGTCAAGGTTGATGAAATCTAACTCTGCAGACGCTTTTTTTTCTAAGTTGGCAGTTTAGCTTCCACCTTACCTGAGATAAGACCCCCCTGCAGAAGTGTCACTTCAAAACTGTTGTCATATAAAAATGATTTTAAGGGAGCAGAAATTACAAGGTGTTTAAAGAAGAAATATTTATACATTTTTTTTCTTTCATATGTACTGTGAAAGTGTTCGATGTGTTAAGTTTTGACATCTGGTTGTGGTCCAAATTGTGTTGTTGCACAATATAAAAGTTACACAGCCACATCCTGGGAATAAAATGGACATTTTCATAATTCAAATCAGGCTTCACAATGAGGACCTGGAAGACCTTGTAAAGATGAGCATGTCTCTACTCCCACTGACCTGCAGAGCACCATGGCTCCTCTGTTGACCTTCAGCCAGCTCTTTATTTTAGCTGCTCCAACTGTGTCCACCAGGATCCTGCCGAACCGCTCTGAGAAGGTGAGAGGAGTACTCGTAAACGAGGGGAAGCAGAAAGAGAGCCTGATAGTTCACATAGATGGTCAACAGGTCTGGTTCCCACCTTCTTTTCCAGCTTCTGCCAATGTGACGTCCTGCTCTATGAGCCATTTCAGCACCAGGTGTCCTGCAGGATGTTCTGCCAGGTGAAGCTGAAAAATGCAAAACTATCTGACATGGTAAAGCCTCATTAAACCACAGCCTGACAGTGTGATGTGTTCATTGTTGATCCTAAAGGACTGAAAAACTAGACAGGTTTGGGGCTGTTTCTGAAGCTGAGGGCTTTTGTTCTTGATGAGCGTGTTTTCATGTAGAGCACTTCAGATAACATTTCTGCAATCACATTTAAACACCTGCTAGTTTTTAGTAAATCAGTGTTCTTTCACGATTGGACAGCGTGTCTGGGATCGCGAATGCTTTAAGTGAACTGCATGTAAAGTGGAGCACCGTCTACACACCTTTCCGCTGCTCCGTCCTGGGACTAACTCCAGACTGGCCAGCTGAGCCACGGCTGTCATAGCTGGTCAGGTCTCCGCAGGCTGATGCCACGATGTCACTGACGACGACGCTGGTGGCCTTGTCCGTCACCATGGCTGCAGCGTTTTCACAGAGGTACGTCAGCAGTGCAGCGGAGACGCTTCCAGCAGCTCCTTCCTGCTTGGAGCTTTGTCCTTTTTCCTGATGAGAAGCAATGAAACGAGGACTAATCACACCTTTCAGCGCACTTTCCCGTCCTTACATGATTAACTACTAATTATTCAAGACGGGATGTTTTCAAATCTATGACTTTTCCAGGAAGAATGATGCACATCTGGGCCAGCTTCAAAGATAGCAAGTTATAGGTTTGTTGGGCCACCATTATAGATATACATTTATAAGCAGACTTGTATTATATTTATGTAACAAAGTATTAGAAAATCAACAGAATGTAAACTGTTAAGTTCACTTGCAGCCACCGGCTTGGAGTCACGCTTGATTTTAAGAACTGTTGTGGTTATTTTCCAAGCTCAAGACTTTCTGAAATGACTCCTAGCTGTTACCTGTGAGTGTTTCCATCTCCTTGCTCCAGCACCTGGATGATCTCTGGCAGCAGGTGAGTCGGGTCTCTCGGGCTCAGCAGGTACAGCAGAACCTTTTTCCTGAACTTATTCCCAATGACGTCGTCCAGAGATGACAAAATCTCCTGCTCAGGTCAGACACAGGTGAGGCCAGATTTTTAAAGAAACACTCAGGAGTATTTTGTTATGATAAAATATACATTTTTTTATAATTTGAAGAAACATCTGATTATCTATTTAAGTAGTAACGTATATAAAATAAGAGTTGAGACAAACCAGCACCGTGGAACATGCCCATCACCAGCAGCACTTCTGTCACTCAGATGCCGTCTATAATCTCACAGTGACGCAGCGCCGAGCCGCCTCTGTTCGGTCTGTGTGCATTTCAGAAAGGCAGCAGCTTCATGAGGACAGCAGGCGCTGTGTCTCAGGGGCTTCATGTTAACGGGACAAAACAACGTCACACAGCAGGAGGCCTCGGGTTTCAGTGAGTACTGACAAAGCAGCTGGACTCTCCTACCTGGACGGTTTCACAAACATCTGCAATTCATGCAACCGAACCGTCACACATATGGAACAGGGGTCCGTTTCACTAACCGGGTCATGTTGAACCTGAACTCGGGGAAACTCTTGAGTTTTCTGTGTCACAAAGTGAGGTTACTTAACTGCGACCGATAGGGTTCAAGTTGAACCGGTTTCAGGAAGCAGGGTAACTCATACTCAGAGTCTGTTACCGTGGTAACCAACTCAGTGAGGTAAACCTGGTCCAGAGCAGGTTTACTTCAGCGTACGCTGCGCTACTATCTCCTCCCCTTCAGGAAACTGAAACGAGTTCAGTTTCATCAAATAATCAATCATGAAACACGCATCTTAGAGACGCCTGAACGAGGACGTGTCGCATCCGCGTCAGGAAAGTACATTGATGATCTGAACAGATGGTGTCATGTGATCAAACCAGTCATGATTTGTACTCATGATTAGGAGTGATAGAGTTTTTTATTTTGTTTCACAGTTGGCCTTGATGATCTCATCCTTCTGTACATGACAAATATCACCCACATTATGTTCATACTTGGGTTATTAATTTCATTAGCTATTATTTACTTGCAAATGTCCATTTTCTTAATAATGACAATATACTGAATATACCCAATTCTTTTCATTAGAAAATGAATGCTGCGTAACTGAGAAAAGTGGCCCGACTGGACTCAGACCCCCATCGCCTACCTCATATTCCACCATTTCAAGATGTTTTTTATGTTATAAGTCTTTATCTGCTGTATTCTTTTCTCCGCATTCCTTTATTGTTCTTTTCATTCCATCCATCATCTATACCCGCTTACTCCTTCTCAGGGTCACGGGGGTCCGTCGGAGCCTATCCCGGCACATCGCAGGTGAAAGGAGGGATCCACCCTGGACAGGTCGCCAGTCCATCGCAGGGCCACATACGAGACAGACAACCGTGCACGCTCACACTCACATTCACACCTGCGGGTAATTAAGAACGATCAATTAACTTAGTATGCATGTCTTTGGACTGTGGGAGGAAGCCAGAGTACCCGGAGGGAACCCACGCAAGCACGGGGAGAACATGCAAACTCCACACAGAAAGACCCACCGGGCCGGAGATCGAACCAGGAACCTTCTTGCTGTGAGGCAACAGTGGTCACCACTTTTCATTCCTCAGGTGAGTATTTCTACTGTGGGCTATGGCGACATGTTCCCAGAGACCAACGTCGGTCGCTTATTCGCCTTCGGCTGCATCTCTTTTGGTGTCATCGTCAACGGCATGCCCATCTCCATCCTTTACAACAAGTTCTCTAACTACTACGTCAAACTCAAGTCCCATGAGAATGCCATGGTCATCAAGGCCCGTGGTGAGGTCACTTCATCAAGAGGGCAGCAAAGAAGCTCACAGAGGTCTGTGATCAGAGCTCCAAACCTGGACGTCCTGGGTTCTGAAATCACTGATTCTGCAAAACCTGACAGTTTGTGTAATAAAGTAAGATTCAAGTTGAGCTTGGACTGGAGGCTGAATTGTGCTGAACTGTCAGAAACCCCTTCCTCTACTTCTAAAACCAGATGAGGAGGTCTCTGTTCATTCTGTACAACTTTTTTTAAACTGCAGGAGTGAAGTCTGTCCTGATGCAAATATTTTAAGTAACAGAAGTTATGTTTTATCAGCCAGTGTGGGTGTTTTGTGTTATTTATTTAACTGTACCTCTGAACCGCTTTTAAAATGTTCTGGTGCAACATTTCACTTGGAGCCTAAATATGGAACACTAAATATGAGAGCCAGACTCTTGACTTCAACCAATAAACTAATGATCTCCTCTTCCTTAGCTGGAGCTCTGGGCCTTCCTGAACCAGCCAAGGTGCCGTACTCCAAGTTCCAGATGTACCAGAGGATCTGTTCGTGACCGGGCTGCCAGAGCAGAGGTAAGATCTTAAGCCCAAGCCCAAGCCCGAGCCGACCCTGACCCGAATTTCGGGCCAGGTCGGGCATAAAATGTCATTCATCCCGTTCGGGTCCGGTCGGGTCGGGTCGGGCGTCTATCTCGCTGACTTTTTTTTAATAAATATATGTTTATAAAAATGTATGCTAAAACGATGTGTGGAATGTGGATACTAAACTAAGGAATACTTGTTATAAAATAAATAATTTGCATAAAACAGAGAAGGCGCTGTAAGGTAATTGCTATTTAACTACTATACGTGCGCAGAGCCAGAGCACGTGAACGCGCCCTCTTAATAATCTTCCCCTCCACAAGTCCGCATCTGTTTTGACTTGGTATCCCTGAATATTGAGCAGCAAGAAGACAAGGATAAACTAAAGACAGGTGAACTTAAAAGGCAAACACACACCGGGAAGAGGTGAGGTATGGAAAAGCTTCAACTTGATAACTGAAAATGCTCCAGAAACTTGCGTTGGCTTCGCTGAATGTCGTAAACGTGGCGCTTTGCTTTCATACGAGAGCAAAAAGACCGGCACCTCGACGCTGAGCAGGCGTTTAAACCTTACATTAAAACTCCCCTTTAAGGAAGAAAGTGGATCAGGACCTGGATCATAAGGAGGGACCCTCCTGCTGAAGACCAGCCGGGTAGAACAGGAAGAAGAGAGACATAGACACACCGTCAAAGGTACGAACAAGATACATTAGAATAATTATCCATCAGCAGCAGAACTAAGACTTCTATGTAAATATAGATAGTTGGTGATCCACATAGATGAGGACTGCAGGTCAGGATGTCAGCAGGTCTCCAACAGAGACGTCTACACAGACAGGTGGAGGTAACACTGAGGTGGTCAGAGGTGGGACTGCAGGTCACTATGCAGCTCCTGAGGTTCTGGTCTGCAAACATGCACAGAAGAGAAAAAGAGGGGACAGACCAGCACAACAAACTACAAGAACAATGGACCACAATTATACTTATGAGATACTTTTAATTAATAACTGAGGATGTAGCTGAAGAAGAGAAAGAGAAACAGAGGAGGTGGGGGCACCAGTCAGAGGATCATGTTGGTGTCTCCCTGCAGCAGGTCTACAGCAGCAGATCCAGATGAAGCTGTGTTGAAGACCAGCTGCTCCAGTCTGATCCTACTTTACATATATACATATGTCATATTTTGAATTACTTTCATTTGGAAATGAATTGTGCATGTGTTTGTGTATGTATTGGAACAAAACAGTTACATTTATTTTACATTTTGTCTTAAAAAATATTTTAGTTAGAAATAAATGTAACGCCTGGCGTCTTTGATGAGACATAAAACTCGACAGCGGGACGTATGCAAACCACACGGATCAGCATCCACACTGAAAACACAACATACCAAGATTTTTTCATAAAAAAGAGCCATTTTAGAAAATTAACTTGTATCTTTAAAAAAAAGAAAAACAGACAAATGAGTCATCCCATCATTATTTTAATGCACACCTGTAAACATGTAAAAAAAAAAAGAAAAAAAACATTACACACGTTTTAACACTGCAGACCATTAAAAAATGTGTTTACAAAATCAAAATCATGCAAATAACTGACTGAGAGAACATGAAACACCCTCCCCACTAAAAAACAAAAACACACACGAAGTCACGAGAGCAGAAACAGTAGAAAGATAAGCATGTAGATTTATCATCTTCTTCTGCCAAAAACAGAAAAAGGAAAATTTGCACATAAAAAATACCTTCAAAGGTCCGTTTTGGTCTTTAAATCTGAACAGAACATTGTGAGGATCTGAGTGGTTTACATGGTAACGGTTTGTCTTCAGCTCATCATGTCAGCTGAAGAGAAAACACTGCAGGTTAGAGGTGTGTAAAACAAAAAACAGACTCTGCTTCTGTGAACAGTGCAGGTTTCCCTCCATTTACATGTTCAAATGTTTAACAAAATGGTTCCTTCCAGAAATACATACTGAAAAACAGAACTTTCAGAAAATTATTGATTAGTGAATTGACATAAGAGGAATTTTATATCTGCATTTGTGGCAGCCTTTGACTTCTTACAACCAAACGCCAAATGATGATCCAACGGTCAAGTGTGATGAAAATGTCATAATGCGACGTCCGTCTACGACTTCCTACTTTTATATTCCATGCTGCACCCAAGTTTCGTCCAACATCCTTTTCATTTTTCAAAACATAGCTACAATCACACAAAAAAAAATTTACTTAAAAAAAAAAAATTTACTTAAACTGGTCAGTATCATGTTTACCTGTGCTTGCATCAACGTTCACAAAATAAACGTAAAACGAATGAAGACTTGTTGGTTTCAGCCTTTTCATTGTTTTTGTTTCTCAAAAATGAAACTGACACTTTAACATTAAAGATTTTTTTTTTTTTTTTACACAAAAGTAATGTTGGATTTATCATTTTGCTGGTCAAAGACTATGCGCACGCACACACACACGCACACACACACACACACACACGCACACACACACACAGTACTTTGCTTGTAGTGACACCTAGAGGCAAAAATTAAGATTATAACCAAATGAGCGCCTGAGGGAGGGCATGTGGGGCTTCAAAATTAGCTTTCAGTGCAGTTCAGGAAACGGGGAACTTACAAGGCCATATTCTGTTTTTATGCATTTTATCAGAAGTGTTGTTAGGACAAATAATAAGCAAAGAAAATTAAGAAAGAGGTCAGGGTCTATTGTTATATTTCTATGCACAAAGTTTCTCCGTTTTCAGTATTTAAAAAAAAAAACAAAAAAAAACTTAATTAACAGCCTTAATTGTTGGCAACTACTGAGTGGTGACAGAGAGATAAACAGAAAACCAGCAGATGATGAATGACTAAAAGATGACATCTGTAACGTTACACAAAAGCAAGTAATGACTATAGTATTAATAATTAATTAGTATTAATGTTGAGCTTTAATCGTTTACCATCTAAGTTTACCATCCAAGGACAAATCTCTTTCTTTCTTACAAACTGACCGTCAGGAGTAGATGACAGCGGAGCTTTACGGGCAGTCAAGGATCAAAAATACAGAGCAGGATGGTGCTGATCTTTATATAGTTTCAACGCTCACACGTACTTGTGGTCAAAGTCATTTTAAAGAAAATGGTGTTAAACTGAGAAAAACCTCTATAGGACACAAAAAAGTGCAACATTTGAGAAGAAAAAACAAACAGATACCTGTACAGATGCCTTACTTCTGGTCAGGTTTCCAGATACTTTTATCCATCTTCTGTGTGTAAAGTTAGGAACGCAACCTTAAGAGCACGCGTTTAACATCTGTGTATTTCTTACACAGATACTTAGTTTTGATAGTCAAATCACTGGTGTCTCCTGATTTCTACTCATTTACTTAAGTAAATGGTAAGGAAATTATAAAATCAGTACAAGTCCTAAACTTCAAACGTCAGCCAAAGGTGGAAAAAAAAAACAAAACAAAGAACTCTTGGATGCAACAGCTGATCCAGACTGAAATCTGAGGTCACTTCTAAACTGGGCAACGTTGCACATCTCGCAGATCTGTACGTCTTTCAGCAGTCATGCAGCCATTTCTACCCAACAGTAGGGATGGACCCCGAGATCTGGAGAATATTCAGATTCTTTTCATTTTCAATAGTCCATCTGGACATACTTTTTCTTTTTAAAGTACACTGCTGCAACAAGTGATATTGGCACCACTTTACTGCTGGCGAAAGCAAGGCGTGCATAACCTCCCTGTCAGTGGTAAAGATTATGTTTGTTTTCTCCCCGCTTTAATAGCAACAGTCATTACAATGGAAGTTACAAGTAATTACAACAAGTCTTTATTTCAAAATGTCCTGCAGAAGTAAAATTGAAAAACAAAGTAAAACAAAAACCCCTCAAATCTAAGTTAGTGTAAGTTGCCAAAACGAAGAAGTGCATCTTCAGATCAGGGCTACTGGAGCACTCGCTCCCCCACATGAACCGCTGTACGTCACGTAGTCGCGCTCTACACGATCCCCACTAACCAATCAAAACTCACCGACTGCAGTGACTTCTGGAAGCTTCCTAATGTGATGCAGAATCTGAGAAGCCCATTACTTCATATTTATTTAATGACTGAAAATAACACCAAACATCATCTCTCGTTTCACATCATTAAACAGATAAGGCATACATGTTCCTTACATTAAAAAATGTTCAACCTTTAAAAATTAAAAACCTTTAAAGAAAACAAAAGACATGCGCTGTTGCCAAACAAAGAAACACCTGCTCTGACTGTTTACACACAACTGCACTGGGTTTTTGTTCAACTCTTGGCTCCGTTTTCAGAACATTTCTGGTCTGTTTTCATGGCAAACTAAGACTGGCGATGTCGGGTCACTGCGACTCCCTCTCCCCCAGGAATCACTGCAATCATGTCTCCATGGGAGAAATGGCTGTGAGGAGCAGAAGGAAGACACACTCTGGGAGCCTTCACCCATAATGCTCCCTGAAGCACGTGGTCACCAGACCTACTCAGTTTGAGGGAGCATCGTTTCAGCATGTCCTCGAGGGTTTTCAAGGCTGTCCTCAGAGGCCAGACATCAGACGGAGTTATAGAGCAGTGTGCTGGTTTTCCCAATGCATCCATGCAGGTTCCTCATTGTCAGGTCCTTCCATGAAACAAGTCTGACAGGACAACGTTTGGACACTTAAACTCCCACCTACCACACACGAGCACAGAAGGCTGGAGGAAACGATGGATCAGATTAGGAGTTATCCTGCAGCTCTTTGGCCTTGGTCAGAATTTTGGAAACATCTGAGATGGGGTAATCCTGAAAGGGAAAGGCACATAAGATAAAATATAAAAACAAGTGGGAGTCACTGGGAACCAAGCAGATTCACAGCAACTGAAACCCCCTCAGGTACTTACAGGGCAGAAACAAAAGAAGGAATAACAATAATAATACATAAACTATATGGTTACATCAGATTTGCTCCTTGGACTGTTAGATAACATTGGCAGCATGTGTGAATGTTCCACTGTGCAGTCCAGATGACCTACCTGCAGTAATCTCATATTCACTGTAAAGTCTCCTGCCAGTAAGTCGTCCCTGATGAGTCTGCAAAAAGAAGTCAATGGAAACCAGGAGTTACACGAGTTACACGCAGGAGAGCTGCAGGATTGTGGGAGAACAGTCTGAAAGCCTCACGCCAGCATGGCACAGCAGACCACGATGAGGAAGTTGAAGCGGTCCTGGTCTGAGAACAGGGTGTCCCAGATGCGGATGACGTCTGGGAGGAGGAACTCCTGTGATAACAGCAGGGTCAGCCAGCGGAACGTGAAATACTGGGGCTTGATGTTCTGCTCTTCCTGTGTGGACAGAAAAAATGAGGAAACACAAAAGCAATGATCCATCCATCAACGCAGCGATTCCTGACTCATAGTCAGATCTACAAAGCACATTGACAGTATCTCTGTACACCACCGCCATGGAGATAAAACATCAAACTTTAGACAGGTGCGTGTCATTTCACCAGACTAGGCAGGGCTGCAGTGGAGATCGCGGCAGAGGTGAGTAAGACACTCAAGAAAATAATGACAGATGAGGAAATGAGAGAGTGACTGAGCAAGAGGGAGGCCTAATTTATCAGTTTGATGGGAGTGCAAAGTAGAGCCTCTCGGTCCCCCAACTTACCCAGCATGCACCTCCAAAAATCTGACTACGCGTCGTGTTAACGCGGGCCGCGAGAAATGTGACTGGTGCCCCCCCGCTTTTCTTTTTTAGGATTCCCACCACTGTTTCTTCTTCATCATTTTCAAGTTGGGTAGAACGACAGTTTGCTGCAGTCTACAAACCAACAGACGCTCAACATTTATCAGCTCCAACTTGTGCAAAATATACGATATTTGCTTTGAGCTACATACAGGGAGTAAACAAGAGGAAAGTGGGCATTGTATAAAAAAGAAGCTGCACTGCCTCCTGGCTGATGGGAGTGTATTTACAGAGCGACACAAACAGTAAGACACTGGTGTTATCCAGCGGCGTCAAAAACAGTTTAACCTGCACACCTACAGGGAGGCTCATGAGCTACTGCACAAGATTTAACCCAAAACTGAAATATCTTTCACAGTTGATTCATTTCATGTCTGCTTTCCATAACACTTATGAAAAATATACAATATATAAAGACAAGGCCTTGACCGTACCAACTTCCGATAGAGACCAGGGTCTTTCTCTTTGAGCATGGAGTACACGCTCTCCATCTTGCAGGTGATGCCGCACTGAGAGTCGTCCAGACTCTTGATGAAGTTGTCCCTGTTCTCCGACATCAGGTTGGTGAAACAGAAGAAGGTATCTGCTTCAGCGTGTTCTGTACATCACAGTAGTCATTACATTAGAGCCGTTTCATGTCCTTGAAAAACAATCTTTAACACAAAATCATCACCTGACAATTAAACAGAAATCTATTATTTATGAATGTTTATGTTTGATTTCATTAGATCTGTTAACTGCTACAAATGACGTGCTGAGTGAGTACTTAGACTCTGCACAGCAGTGTTACAGACCTTTCCACTGGTTGTTAGGGTCTGTGGCAAACGTGTAGTAAATTGGCCCAACGATCTCATTCATGCCCTGCACGTAAGCAATGCCTGGGTTGAGTTTGGCGTAGATGAAGAGAATCCGCTCCACCACCTCCCAGTGTGCTTCACTGCCATTGGGCAGCACCTCGTATTCATTGGATGGATACAGGTTCAAGGCCTTTCCAGGAGAACTGACCTGGAACAGCAACATTCAACTGAACACAAATTGCTGCAACTGATCAGGAAGCACGCACGTATAAGTCATAAAAACACGCTGAGATGTACAACCCCAAATCAGAAATGTTTGGATGGATGTTTAAAATTTACCACACCACAGTCACTCTTAAATCCTCAGACTTATTTCTTTCCAGACAGTATAAACACAAGCATTTCATGAACTCTGTAGTAACTGTAACTCGCCGGCCAACTTCGGGAACGCGGTCTGCTCCGGGAACCACCGTGACCGCCAACCCCCGCGCCTGAATCCCGCCGCAATGGAAGCGTCACAAGCGGTGCCAGAGGAAGCAGAAGAGGGGGAAGCGAGCGGGTATCCGGGCGAGACTGGCGGAGACCCCGAACAAACCGGCGGTCCCCTCCATTGTGTTGGCCAACGTTCGTTCGCTGGACAACAAACTGGACCACATCCGATTACTCTGCTCCACCGGGAGGACCGTGAGAGAGAGCTGTGTCTTTGTGTTCACGGAAACATGGCTCAACGACAGCATACCGGACCACGCCATCCAGCTCGACCAGCTGACCTGCTACCGGGCGGACCGAGCACACACCGAGGCAGGTAAGGGCCGCTGCGGCTGTGGTGGTCTGCAAACACTGCTCACCCCTGGCGGAGTTTATGATTATTAAATGTCGTCCTTTCTATCTACCGCGCGAATACTCGGTCATACTACTCACTGCTGTCTACATCCCCCCCAGCCCCTCCACCAACACCAGGAGAGAGGCGCTGACCGAGCTGTACCAGCGGATCAGCGAGCAGCAGACAGCCCCCCCTGAGGCCTTCCTCATCCTGGCGGGGGACTTCAACCACGCAGACCAAAAGACCATCTTTTCAAATCTTCACCACCACATAAAGTTCCCCACGCGCGGAGACAACATTCTAGACCAAGTCTACACCAACAACAAGGCAGCCTACAACAAACACCATCGCCGCACAAAAAGCACCACCCCCTCCCAGCGACCAGGTGCTGACGCTGTCACCAGACATTGTGAGGAGATCCCTCAGCAGGATCAACGCTCGCAAAGCTCCGGGTCCTGACACCCTACCTGGTCGTGTACTGAGAGACTGTGCAGGAGAACTCACGGATGTCTTCACAGACATCTTTAACATGTCACTGAGTCAGGCGGTGGTTCCCACGTGCTTCAAAGCCACCAACATCCGTCCGGTCCCAAAACGGTCATCTCCCTCCTGCTCCAACGACTACCGTCCAGTCGCACTGACTCCCATCATCATGAAGTGCTTTGAACGGCTAGTCATGCATCACATCAAGGCTGCTCTCCCCCCCTCTCTGGACCCCTACCAGTTCGCATATCGCTCCAACCGGTCCACTGACGACGCCATCTCCACTGCCCTCCACACAGCCCCCACACATATGGACACCAGAAACGCTTATGTAAGAATGCTTTTCATCGACTTCAGTTCAGCATTCAACACCATCATCCCCCAGCAGCTCATTCACAAACTGGACCAGCTGGGGATCAGCACCTCGCTGTGCAACTGGCTGTTGGACTTCCTGACTGGGAGACCACAGGCAGTACGGGTCGGCAGCAACACATCCAGCACCATCACACTGAGCACAGGGGCCCCCCAGGGATGTGTGCTGAGCCCCCTCCTCTTCACCCTGCTGACCCACGACTGCACACCGATGCACAGCTCCAACCTCTTCGTAAAGTTTGTGGACGACACGACTGTGGTGGGTCTCATCAACAACAACGATGAGTCAAACTACAGGAGCGAAGTGAGCCGCCTGGCTGAGTGGTGCAGCGACAACAATCTCTCCCTGAACGTGGAGAAGACCAAGGAGATTGTTGCTGACTTCAGGAGACAACACACCCAGCATGCTCCTCTGACCATCAACGGTGCTGCTGTGGAGAGGGTGAGCAGCACCAAGTTCCTGGGTGTCCACATCTCAGAGGACCTCTCCTGGACTGTTAACACCGCATCACTCGCCAAGAAGGCACAGCCGCGTCTGTACTTCCTCCACAAACTGCGAAGAGCCAGAGCCCCGGCCCCCATCAGGTACACCTTCTACAGAGGCACCATCGAGAGCATCCTGACCAGCTGCATCACCGTGTGGTACGGAGCTGCACCGCAACCTGCCGCAAGTCTCTCCAACGCGTCGTGAGAGCAGCTGAGAAGATGGTTGGTGTATCTCTCCCCTCACTTCAGGACATTTACAGCAGCCGTCTGACTCCAAAGCCCTCAGCATTGTGAGAGACCCCACCCACCCGTCACACAGCCTCTTCAGTCTGCTGCCATCAGGGAGGAGGCTGCGGACCCTCCGGGCCAGAACCAGAACCAGCCGACTGAGGGACAGTTTCATCCACCAGGCCGTCAGGAAGCTGAACACTCTCCCTGCTCTTCCACCGTTTCCCTCCCTGCCCCCCCCTCACTCACTCTGACCTCAGTCTCTGCACCAGGAACTTATGGCAGAACTGGACCGCCTACTTTGCACCAGGTCACTTTAACCAGACCGATCAGCTGAACACCTGCAGGACCATCACACACCTTTAAAAACTGTTGTACATTTCACCGTCATTATTACAATCCAGTTCATCATAACATAATGTCTATCATCATACTGCCATTTCATTGTTTTTACTGTAATTTTATTGCCTTTGGCTCTTAAACTCAACGTCATGCCATAACTTGTTTCTTTTTAATTTGCACTTTGTGTTTAAATGTATTTATTGTGTAGCACCGATGGTTTGAGAGTAACGTAATTTCGACTCTCTGTATGTATCTCACATGTGGTAGAATTACAATAACATGACTTTGACTTTTCAGTGCAGCCACAAAAAGAACATCAGTGTAAACTTGCACATCTGCACGGAGAAGCAGATAGAAGGCAAGAAAGCAACCACGGCAGATCGATCACACACACACGTCCATTCTGACTTACGTTGGTGACGCCGCTGCGGTTGCGGTTTACTGTTTGTGCTTTCAGGGTGGTTTGCTCCACTCGACGGCGAAGCGTCTCGTAATCATTCTGAGGGTCCAGGATGAGCTGGCATGGATATTCTGTAGGACGCTGGAAGAACGCCATGTCTGGGCACAACCGTCTGAACATGTATAAACAAGCCGTCATATTCCAGCTGATGTGTTAGATGATTTATGAAAGGTCATGTAATGTGCTGACGCATCATGACGTGATATTATCCTTTCATATTGGAAGAATTCAGCAAATTTTTGTTTTATACCGTTTACAAATGTTTTCTAGTCACAGATTATGAAAACTAAATAAACAGACCCAGAATGGCTTTTTGAGAGTCCTACCTGACATCTTTGTCAATCTGCAGTAAAATTTCATTATCCTTGAAGTAGGTGTTCCACCTGCTGTCTGGGTTAGGATTTAGAGGCTGACAAAACAAGAAAACACACACACACACACACACACACGCGCGCACGCACGCACACACACACACACACGCAGACACACACACACGCACTTGTAAAGACAGATAACAAAAACATTAAATAAATCAACTACAGGTACATTATTTAGTTTCACTCTCACACCAGAAAAAGTGCCGGCTTTGAAAGTGCCGGCTCCGATTTGAATGTAGAAAATATGCGGCTTCTCAACCAAAACTGCACTTGTTTGGTTCACATTTGAAATAATTTTCAGAAATTCTGACCAAATATAAGTTAACTGAACCTAAAATATTAGATGGATCTAGCAGGAATTATGACATTTGCATAAATTTCTTTCTAAATAGATTTCTTCACCATCTCTGTGAGGTTCTCTGTGCTCTGATTGGGTCACACCAAAAGGCGGATTTCCTCTTTTTGAAGCCCTTCTGAGGTGGACAACTTCTACTCAGCTTCAGCCGCTGGTCAGGATGCCATTAACAGACTTGTGCAGACATGCTGCACTTGATGACATGCTGATGATGCCCATTATTAGAGTCAGGTGTGTTGATGCAGGGAAACATCTAAACCGGGGCTCTGGAGGGCCGGGGCTCACATTTCATGGTAAATGAACACAGAAACCTCTGGATGAGTTGGTGAAGACGGAGCCCACATACTTTTCTTAAGGCCACTTAAGTTAAACTTTGTGCCGCACGTGTAGCTGCAGAGGAACAGCCTCCATGCAGGTAACTTCTCTAAATGCAGGTTCAGTTCATGGCTGTCGTGAAGCAGAGCTGAAGAATCTTGACTTACATGGTCCTCCATGGTTACATCTTCTCTGGAAAAGCCCAAGTTGGCTTTGGCAATTCCAGGCTGGATGATCATTTCTTTCAGGAACTGGGAGTACACCTCTCTATCAAGACATGGAAACAAACCAGCACCACATGAAATAAGGCCGTCACTAACGAGGCCTTGTCAGCTGCTGTGTTCAGTTCTACTATTCAAATAACAGACTGTCCAGTGGTCAGTTGGCACGTGTACTCAGTAAGATCAGCTGCTGCTACATGTGGAGCCTGCTGTCATGACCCCCATCACACTGATGCACCGAGACCCTGTCTGCCTCTCAACGCTCCAAACAGAGGAGCTTCTTTGTTTGAGGAAAAAATGCAATAAACATTTTGAGAACTCTTAACTCCCTAAATCTAATTTTGAAACGTGTCAGGCAATAAGCCTTCTTCCTAAGTGAGATGGTGTGTTGATGCACCACGTCTACATTCGGACGACTGCGGCCTGAATGTCTGCATGCAAACCCGTGGATCAAACTTCAGTTTGGACTCACCTCTGTTTTTTGAGGAACGACTCCCATAACGACTGATCAAGAGGCAGATAATTGAGAAGGATCTGAAAAATCACAAGTGACACAGGTCAGCCGCAGCAAAACCATCACTTTGACAACACACACTTGAGGATTATTTGGAAAACGACTCTGTCAAGCTCAAAATCTTCTAGTGTAGCCAGCAAAAAGAAAGAAAAAGCATGAACGTTGAACACGAGGAAAACATTTCCCAAGCTGCACATTGGAAATGTATCCAGAAGTAGCACCGATCTAGGCATCTTTCCCATACTGCAGATGAAAATGTAAGTGTACTGCATATGTAATTTTGGAAAGTTCAGGACACGTGAGCAGTGTAGTTTGTGGTATCTGAGACGGCCCTTATCTGTGTACGTGTATGAAATTCAGCTGAATTTGCATTAAATTTGATTGTTTTATCCGGGGCTGTATCAGATCACAGATGATCTGTGGTCAGCACTTCACATGAGCCACAAATCCATTTTTATGACTAGGGGAAAAAAGTGAACATGAAGAGCAGATGAAAAGTGACAAGCCTTCTCCATCTTTTAAGTAATCAGTAAGAGAGCAGCTTCCCTGTTGAGACGGCTCCATCCAACCAGCACACAGCTTCACTTCTGAGAAAAGCCCTTCAGTGTACAGTGGAGGCAGCTGGACGGAGCCTCCAGCTGCAGCGCACATACATCAGCAGTTCAACATCAAATCACAAAGCACCTCGTATGCCATGTATGCTTTATTTTAATGGTGGTAGTGATAACCATTATAGGATGTCAGGTTTGCGACATAAAGAAGACATATGAGCGTGGCAGTAGTCAAGCACCGTGATGCATATAAAACAACATCAGCCTACTGTGCTACTGACAAGATATTATATATTAATATATATTATATATATATTATATTTAAGTCCCCATTATAGCTTCACCAGCACTTTTGCAAACTTCAGTTCATTCACATGTTCCCATTAACTCCTGAGGAAAGTGTCTAACTTTAAAAACTGGCTGAATTTGCAACCCTACTTCAGATGCAACATTTGCATGCCTGCAACTCTTCAAACAGGTTCTCTGCATCACTATTATTGAGCAACATGCTCTTCTTGACTTTATTTCTTGTTACTGTTTTAGTTCCTAACCTCAAACAACACTAGGTTAATAAATGTACTACTGTTAAATATACTACCATTTGAGCTGCTGCAGCTGTTCTCAAAGCAAGCCAACCGTTCTAGCTGATGAACAAGAATTATTCCCTGAGGAATCATGTAGTTGCAAATAAAATTACTGCTGTAGGATTTTGGACATATTCCACATATTGCTGATCTACATTTAAAAGTGTCACCATACCACGTTTATGCAATAAATGCAATGTATTGTGTATTGTGCAATTTTTTGTGAAGGTAAAGTCTAAAGTAGATTCAATTTGTGTAAAAGCTGAGCAGAGTGTCAGAGTTCAACTTGAAACAAGTAAGCGGCAAGGATAGAAGTGTTTTGTTACATAGGCCTGATGTTTGATCAACAAATGTGAACTTAAGCCCCACAGATACAGAGTAACTCACTTTCCAGCAAAGAGATCTTATGCCTCCTTCAAAAGGAATCCCTGTCAAGAGGAACAGCACAGTTAGACAAAAACAAATCGAAATGTCATGATGTCAGCAGTTTGTAAAACAGCAGAATGTAAAATTACCGTTAAAGCACAGCTCCCTCAGTGTCTTCAAGTTTATGTTTTCCTCACTCAACGCTACCTTGAACTCTTGTATCCTGAAATAAGAAAGTAGGGTTAAGAATGACAACAAATGACAAAGTGCCTTCTGAACCAAAATAATACATTTCAAACTGCTAACAAATGAGAAGTATTTTTCTATGAATCATCTAGCATTCAGTGTGAAATCTTGAGAAAATATGCTTACTTGGTAACTGATTAAATAAGGGAAATCAATTCCACTATTGTGTGAGTGAACCACCAATGAGGCAGAGGGACACAGATGAACACTGCGTCTTGTTGTTTAATTTGCAGACAAATGCAGAGAAAGCCCACGGAGCAGGCTCAGGAGTCAGGACAGACAACAAACCCTAATGAGGAGCACCCAAGAACAGTTTAGTAACACCAGAGCATGGAAACTACATTTAAGCTCCTCCAACTTAGTTGTGTCGTACAAAACTGCAGAGCTGCCGTCAGTCTTTTACATCTGAATATACCATTTAACATGACGACTCAACAGCAAAATCAAACGAGCATCACGTTTCACTGATGCGGGGTTGATATAAACAGGTTGTTGCTTTGGGAAGCTGTCAACACAGCATATCAATATGTGCCCATGTGGTCAGAAATTGTATTGCAACACAGAGGGGCTTTAACATTGCACACATCTGAGGTCATCAGGTCTCAATTGAGTCAACACCAGTGCAAGTTATCCTGTAAGGAAATTCCAAATATGCAAGGCAAGTGGGAGATGCCATACTTTTTATTAGTATCATTTTGGTTTGGATAAAAAAAAATACTACCCAATTGTTTCTTCCCTTGGACCATTTTCAATTAATCAACCTATCTTTTGCATACACCTCATATGCTGCGTGTGTTATTGACAAAGCGTGATTTGGAGACCAGTTGGATGACCGAGTCGCTGGTAAATTATACAGTCTTTGACCCTCTGACACCAATCACGCAGTGTGAACAGCACAAGGATTTCAAGATAAACTGTGTGCAGTCTGCAGAGCTCAGCAATCTGCCTGCTGTGATAGTCTTATAGTCTGAGAGCAGACACATGACAATCAGAAAACTAGTTAATTACAAGAGGTTTACACATAATATACATCCAGCACAACAAGAAGATGCAACTGCTTGACTGTTTTATTAATTGCATTAGATGAACAAAAACTGTAGAACACGAAGCAATACAACTGCAGAGCAAGCTATTCCCTGCAATGCTGATTGTATAGAAGACCATCTTTTTTGTGACTTTACAATACTGACTGAATTATTCAGACTTTTTACTCCAACCATATAATTTCTCTTTGAGAATTAAAATCATGATTGAATTCCTCCAGCATACAGATCCACAGATTAGGGCTGAATATTCACATGCCTATTTTATGAGTACATTTTTTTGGCTGAAATAGAAAACCTGTGAGAAATAGTAAGTATTCTAGTTTAACAGTGTTTATCTTTAGTTTATCCCCAAACTACAGCCTCCAAACAAAAAAACAAAATCTGTTAAAAGTTATTCGTAGATTTTCGGACCATACCAGTCTCATTAACTACGAGTTGTTTCGATGTTGCTTACCCAGCCTTGCTTTAGTAAAGACAGCCCATATAAATAGTATTTCATTATTTCAAATTTGTCCAGCTCATCAGACAATAACTTGCAGCATTTTAACAGCCTTTTTGTATGCAGAAAAAGAAGACAATGTTAACCATGTATGACGGAAGGCGACAGATCCTGTATACTTCAAGAAAAATATATCAATATACGTTTTAGCATGAAAAACAACAGCTACCCGCGTAATCACGCAGAAACGTTGAGGTGATTCAGGATTGGCGGGTGTGCCGTTTGTGAGTAAAGTGCGCTGACAGTGACCGTGAAGAGGACATAAAGTCGTCGGTTCCCGCAGTAAAAGCGGCTGTCAGCACGTCGGCGCCCAGCTGGGTCTGCTAGCCGCCCGTCAGCTGATGCGCTAACAGGAGCCGCGGCGGCCACGCGCCCGCGAACCAGGGCCCGCACGCGCCCGTCTCCTGTACGACATGGAAATGTAAAGTACGCTGCACCACACGAGCATTTACCGTGCATCTGGGATTTGTAACTACCGTGTAAAACCTCCGCGCAGATTGTGTTTGTTTAGCTTCGTTACTAGCCTCGCGCTGAAATGAACGGTGTTTGGATGCTAACTGCTACGGTAAAATACCTGCGGCTGTGTGAGCGCGCTTTTCTTCGTTTCTGCGAGAACAAAGACTCGACTGTGTCTTACCTATTCCTGTACGCAGTAGACATGTCTGGGCAGGCGACGTTGTGCTCGTGTGACTGTTCCCCAAACGGAATGAGTAATTGGTCCGAGGGAAGTCCTGCTGCTGTCACTTCCGTCTTCACGGCCACAGACAGAAAGCTGCTCCATCCACAGTCAAAGGCGCGCGTGCCGTCTGCCTCATCGGACTCCACTCTGTGCGCGCGCATGCCTCGGACCTCATCGGGCTCCACTCTGTGCGCGCGCATGCCTCGGACCTCATCGGGCTCCACTCTGTGCGCGCGCGTGCCGTTTGCCTCATCGGACTCCACTCTGTGCGCGCGCGTGCCTCGGACCTCATCGGGCTCCACTCTGTGCGCGCGCGTGCCGTTTGCCTCATCGGACTCCACTCTGTGCGCGCGCATGCCTCGGACCTCATCGGGCTCCACTCTGTGCGCGCGCCTGCCGTTTGCCTCATCGGACTCCACTCTGTGCGCGCGCGTGCCTCGGACCTCATCGGGCTCCACTCTGTGCGCGCGCGTGCCTCGGACCTCATTAGTCTGAGTTATTCCCCAGCAGGGCCGTTTCTATCCTTTCAGTGGCCCCACACTGTTCTAGTTGGTGTGTGTGTACAGTACAATGACGAGAGTTATACTTTCAGAAGAAAGGGGGTTAAAACATAAAATCTAAAATTCAAATTGACGACTGAGCTTGCAAAATTAACCTAACGAGCCCACTATGCATAACCAGGTATAATTGAACTAGTGGGCAGCACACATTTAGCAAAAGTGTTCAGAACCTGGCTCTGCCCTCTGCAGTTCCCCTTTACAAGCTATCCTGAGCAATTGTTAACATTTGTACTCGAGCACAGGCTGTAAGTATCACTGGACAATCTGTGACGTCACCTGCAGGCTTTCTTAAGAGTGGTTTTGAAGCCTCTTTTTCTTCGTTCTGCACAGTGCCATGTTGTAAATGAGCGGAACAAACAGGCCCAGGAATCAGACTGGGGCATGCCCGTTAATGTCAATCATGTTGGAGAAGGGGTGGGAGGTTGTACCTCGTCCTGCCCCTTTTCAGACATGTTAAACAGGATATATGTGTTATGTGTGCGCATGTATATAGGTATTATATATAGATAGGTGTGTGCACATTGGGTTAAGATTTATTTTATAGATTTGTTTATTTTGTGTACATAAATTTATAACAAATTCATTTATTTATATAGATTTATTTACAAGGGGTTCTAAATGTTTAACTGTGTGTGTGTGCACGTGTGTATATGTATATTCATTTATTTATAGATTCATACTAGTGTTAACATTGTTATGCTTTATACATGTTTGCTTGCTGACCTGCAGTTCCACCTCTGACCATCCCAGTGTTACCTCCACCTGTCTGTGTGGATGTCTGTTGGATGCTTGCTGACATCCCGACCTGCAGTCCTCATCCCCTTGGATCACCGTCTATCCATATATCACCCATATACACAGAAGTCTAATTGGACTACTGATGATAGTTACTATTGTATCCTGTCTTGTACCTTTGACGGTGTCTCTATGTCTCTATTCTTTCTTATTTCTTGCTCTACCCGGCTGGCCTTCGGCAGGAGGGCCCCCCCTCATGATCCAGGTCTTGGTCCAGGTTTATTCCCTCTCAAAGGGAGTTTTTCTTGCCACTGTTTGGCTTAAGGTTTTTCTTCCACTAGGGAAGTTTTTACCTGCTGTTGTTTATGTAATAATTGCTCGGGGGTCATGTTCTGGGTCTCTGGAAAGCGCCTAGAGACAACTTGTGTTGTAATAGACGCTATATAAATAAAAATTGAAAGAAAAATTGAATTGAACATGTTTTTGTCATGTCTGGAATGAATCAATAAAATATTAAATGAGTCCAGGCTGGAGGATCTGCAGAACTTCCAGCAACGCTTGCAGTGGAGTATCCTGTTGCAGATGTAATTTTGGTGGGAAAATCAGGAATGACCGCTGGCTCTAGCCAGTACAAACTGTTATTGCTTTGACTGATAAGGAAGTGATGATACCTACCTGCCAATCAAGTCTATATTCCACAGTATAAATACATGTAGATACATGAAATATGGAGACAAAAACTGTTATTGCTTTAACTCAGGCTGTCAACGTTTTAACATCGAGGTCAGTGGACTGCTTCACCTTCGGAACCAGCCCTCAGTGGTCTCTCGATGAACTACAGTTTTTGTTTCTTCTAGGTTGGCCTCAGCTCAGAGGTTAGATTGTTGGTACAGTCTGGACTTGTGCTCTTGTGTATTAGTGAAATGTCATCAGTCACAGGCGAGCTACTGCTCCAGTTCAAAGTTCAATCTGGACAAGTAGCCCACAGCTGAAATTCCGGGAAGTGTTCTTGTGCCACCCATGTTGTCAAGGATGCATACAGTGGACACTTGTGGAGACTTGTGGAGACAGCAAAAAAAACAAAAATAAAAAATACAGAATGCATTTTGTACCAATAGCGAGAAGCAACGGTTGACAAGAGTTATAACTGGTTAATGTTGGTTAATTTTTAATTCCAACTTCTTTGTGAAATAAAGGTTAAATAAAAACAGAACCTATTTGAAAATTTCCATTAATTTTTTCTGAGTGTATTTTACTTTTTGCTTTCACCAAACTTTATTCATAACCCAGCAGAATTACAAAAGCATGTAATTAACAGCAACTCAGCCACGAAGTGTTAGATCACGTAAACTGATGGAGCAGGTCAGCGGATGCTGAGGTGCATCGTGTGAAGAGGTCTCCAACTTCATGCAGAGTCAATCGCTACAGACCTCCAAACCTGATGTGGCCTTCAGATCAGCTCCAGAACAGTGTTCAGAGAGCTTCATGGATGAGTTTCCATGGCTGAGCAGCTGCATCCAAGACAAACATCACCAAGTGCAATGCAAAGCATCGGATGCAGTGATGTAAAGCAGCCGCCACTGGACTCTGGAGCAGTGGAGACACCTTCTCTGGAGTGATGAATGGAGCTTCTCCATCTGGTAATCTGATGGACCAGTCTGGGTTTGGTGGTTGCCAGGACAACTGTACCTGTCTGACTGCATTGTGCCATGTGTAAAGTTTGGTGGAGGAGGGGATCATGGTGTGGGGTTGTTCTTCAGGAGCTGGACCTGGCCCCTTAGTTCCAGTGAAAGGAACTCTGAATGCTTCAGCAGAACAAGACATTCTGGACAATTCCATGCTCCCAACTTTGTGGGAACAGTTTGGAGCTGGACCCTTCCTCTTCCAACATGACTGTGCACCAGTGCACAAAGCAGGTCCACAAAGACCTGGATGACAGAGTCTGGTGTGGATGAACTTGACTGTCCTGCACAGTCCTGACCTCAACCAGACAGAACACCTTTGAGATGAATTAGAACGGAGACTGAGACCCAGGAATTCTGGTCCAACATCAGTGTGACCTCACAAATGTGCTTCTGGAAGAATGGTCACAAATTCCCATAAACACTCCTAAACCTTGTGGACAGTCGTCCCAGAAGAGTTGAAGCTGTTATAGCTGCAGAGGATGGACCGAGGTCATATTAACCCTCTGGATCAGGAATGGGAGGTCACTGAAGTTCATATGTGAGTCAAGGCAGGTGAGCCAATTCTTTTAGACATATAATGTATGTCATACAGTTCCCTCTGGTGTCGTAACATTTTCAGAAACTCATATTCATGAACTGACGCCCTGAGAACTAGATCCTGCTGTTTGAACAGATCTTCGGCTCTTTTAATAAGGACATTTGTAATAAAAGGGTTTTGTTTCAAAATGTTATTCCTCTTTCTCTTAATAGAATAATTACAATACACCCATTGGCCACTTTATTAGGTAGACCTGATAAAGTAACAAGTGGGCAGTGCTGTAAATTGCTCCTTTTGTCAACTTTAGAAGTATTTGTCTTTAACATACATCACAATGATCAGAATAAATGACAAATCCTTCTATTATTTCCATTTTATAATTTTTAATTTGACCTTCTTTTACAAAGAAAAGTGTGACTGGTTTAAAGACCCATTAGCTAAAACAAATAATTATTACATTTATAACTTAATTTTACAGCTGGCTTAATTTCTTATTCATAAATCCAAGTTTTCAAATTCTTTCATGTATAAAAGCCAACAATATGCTGGTGGTCCGTATCATCAGCCTGGCGGTGAGAAGTTATGATGACAAACAGTTTGAATTTAAGAGTTTGTGGTGTGAATCAAAAGTTGGTTCCTTGGTTGGTCAAAAGTTTGCTTCAGAGTTCAGACTTCCATCCTCCTCTACATTTACAGCAAAGGACAAGAGTGGAAAAGCAAATCCAACACTATTAAAACAAAAAAGATATCAAAACTGTGAAGCTATCTTTAGTTCTTTTAATAATCAGTTTGTATACAACGCCTGCGTTTTCCCACAGCTTCCTTTACTGTTTCTTTTGTTTTATTGTCATTGCATGGTTTGTACATGCTGATTGGAAAATAAAGATAATTAAAAAATGAATAGACTACCTGAAAAGTGGCAACCACGGTTTCACAGTCATTTTAGCTAGAATTTATTTATATCTTTGTAATTATTAAGCAGACAATCTCATTGTAGCCTGGTACTTAATGATAAATAAAGGCATGTAGGAGCTTAGCTGGCTATAAACGAAGACGTTTATGTTGAACACTGTAGATCAAGGCTACATGGAAGCTCCTTACAGAGGTACTGTGCAGGTGGCCCACATAAACTTCATGGAGTTCATTTCTGCTCTGCTCAGGGTCTTTCCAATGTTGCTTTTATAATATTTCCAAAATTAATAATGTTTATATAAATCTGTTCATGCGTATCATTATCATTATTCGGCAGCAGAAACTGCGGGCCTCGTTATCCGCCGAATCTGAGTTCAGGTGACCGCTAGAGGGCAGCAAAGCTCTTACTCTTCCATTGGTAAGTTCTACAGAGGAGTTACCGTTCCTGTGGAGCAGAGGTTGTCCCCGGATCACATGTTAAATTGGCCACATTAATCCCTTGGGGCAAATTTAGGTGCATGACATAACATCCATCCATCCATTTTCTATACCTGCTAATCCGGTTCAGGGTCACAGGGATCTGCTGTAACCTATCCCAGCTCATTACAGGCGAGGGGCAGGGGTCCACCCTGGACAGGTTACTAGTATGACATCCATACACCCACCCATTATCCATATTCACCTATCCTCATTAGGGTCACTGGGTTCTGCTGGAGCCTATCCCAGCCACTTTTGGGCAAAAGGAAGGGGTGCCAGTATGAAATAACAGTACAAACTAAAAAGATAAAGAGAATATAATGCACACTAGAGAATGAATACTTTGTTGCTGATGAAGGGACATGCTGCAGACGATCAGCATTTCTTTCTTTTCTTTCATTTTATTTTGTACATGGAAGTGCATGTTTGTATATTTCTTTGGAGATTAGGAAAATCTCAAAGAACAACAACAAGCCCCATTTAATATGCCTTATGTCTTGCTGTTTCTTGCATTAGATGACAATTACAGGTGTCATATTATTAAAAAATGTGAAAAGTGTTTTTTCATAGTCAGAGTTTATATTCATGGTATTTTGGATACGGTTGTTTCTGAATATGGAATTCTAGCATGATCAAAGGCATCCGCCTTCAGTTTGATTAATATTAACCACAGTAAAAAGTTATTTTGCATATATATATGTGTGTGTGTGTGTGTGTGTGTGTGTGTGTGTGTGTGTGTGTGTGTGTGTGTGTATGATGAGTTTGTAATTGATCTGCTATAGTGGAAATGTTGAAAAAAGATGAAGAAGTAGAAGATTTGTTGGCTTAATTAAGAGTACAATTTGTAAATACACTTTTGAAACGTTATGAAACTTTTTAAACAATGAATAGCAGACTTATGCGACGACTCCACTCCTGCTCCACACAGTTCTACTTCGGGACAACTGACGTCATCTGATAGAAACGCCCACCTTCTTAAACACGCCGAAATACCATCAGATTAATACCCGAAAAATAAATCTCAAAATCAATAATAATAATTTTAAAAAAGAAATTCTGAAATATAAATGTAAAATTAATTTAAAAGACCAATAAATACAGATTAATTCATAAAAGTGTGAAGACATGCATAATGAACTGTACATACATACGGAAATATAAATGTATTATTCTTTACAAATATATCAAGAATGGGTATATCTGATTATATATGTGTGTTTTTGTTGTTTTTTCTTCTTCTTCTTTTAATTTTCAGCTGTGGTCGGAGTTGGAGACGGGGGAAAGGAACAGGAGGAGTAGAAGTGAGAGGAGGAGGAGTTTGTTTGTTGACATCGGGACGAAAACGAAAATCAGATGAGTCAAAACTGGCTATAACATATCCATTAAGACTCGCATCCTTGGCGACACCTGAGGTAGTGTACTCGCCGCTGAGCCTGGCAGTGA
Source organism: Xenentodon cancila (assembly GCA_014839995.1). Lineage (NCBI taxonomy): Eukaryota > Metazoa > Chordata > Actinopteri > Beloniformes > Belonidae > Xenentodon > Xenentodon cancila. The sequence goes on along the minus strand of CM026215.1, from coordinate 26,122,400 downwards.
GCCGGGCGGGGAGCCGGGCGCGGAGCCGGCTGGGAGGCGGACGCGGAGCCGGGCTGTGAGCCGGGCTGGGAGCCGCGCCGTTAGCTGCTCCGGCTAAGTTGCTAGGAAAGTCGTTAGCAGCGAGCTAACTCAGACATTGACAGGGACTGGTAGCGGCGCATCGGCACGGTAACGCGTAACTTGCGATAACAAGTGTGTGTCATGTGGATTTCGGCCTGTAACGGCTGTGCGGCGTCATAGTTTGGGTTTGTCAGCAGCTCCCGTCGCGGGGATGAAGAATTAGGATTCTTCACCGCTGCTAGCTAGCTCGCTAACGGGCTCTGTCTTGTATTTCTTTTATTGTGTTTATCTTCACATTAGTTTTATTCACACAAACGCAGTCGGCTGCACCACTGAACTCACTCTGGACGTCTGCGTAGGCGCTAAACTGTGATGTGTTTGTTTTTATTTAATGTTTAAACTAGTTATTTGAAAGTAGCAGTTATTTCTTGCTAATAGAGGCACCACCGCTAGCTGGTAAATAAAGGTGTCCGACGGCTTTTAAAGACTCATTTAAGTTTATAAAAGCACCCGGCATCTACATTTAAGTTGTCTACAACCGGGAGAGCTTTAGGGAAAAGGTGCACCGTCATTTTCCAGTTGGTGTTTAAGGTTATTCAATTTTGGACTGAATTTAAGGTCTGGTTGAATTAATTTCTGTTTTGGTTTGTAAACGCATATATATGTAATGTAAACTACTTTGGTAATACCTTTTGTTTTACATTTATATGTTCAACCTCAATCCCAAAAAAAGTTGACACTGTTCAATGAAAATCAAAGCAAAACCTTTAAATCTCATAACCCATATTTTATTGATACTGGAGCATTGAAAGCAAATACGATGTTTAAAATTTGACATTTTATCATTACTTTAAAACAATATTATTATATTTTGAGTTTTACAAACAACATATCTCAAAACATTAGAACCAGGGCAATAAAGGACTGGAAAAGCAGGTGGTACTAAAACAGAAACATCTGCAGCACCAGCTTACAACTAGATTAACTGGCAGCAGGTCTTTTACATGATTGGGTATAAAAAGAGCATCTTAGAGAGGTAAAAGTCTTTCAGAAGTAAATATGACCTCTATCTTTTAAAAACAATATGCATCATTAAATATTTATAAAATAATGTTTTTATAATCTGAAATAAGATTTTGCTAGTCCTACATTGGAAAACTGTCCTGTGCTCAGATTAAACTACTTTTTTAAATTAATTCTTGGAAACTGTGGATGTCATGTCCTGTGAAGTAAAGAAAAGGACATTTGTGCAGTTTGTCACTGTTTAGTTCAAATTTCTGCAACTCTGATGGCATGTGGGTGCATTGAAAAGGGAAACCTGCACAGCTGGGAGGAAGCAGCTATGCCTAAAGTTTTAGAGCAACGCATTCTCCTGACCAGACAATATCCTTTTTTTTTTAAGGAAAGGCTTTGCATGTTTCGGCAAGATCTGGTCTAAAGCCTTCTGTGACTAAAGCATGGTTTTGTAGTACTAGTCTACTTCTTGAGCTGTCCTGTTTATGTGTCTCAGCTTTTAGGGAATTGGGTTGTAATTTGTGCACCTGATTAATCTCTGTCCTGGTGTGTAAGTCTTTGTTATTGGTGTGTTTACAGTGAATTCAGATGTTACATTTTTATCCATATTTGTTACTTTAACTGTTCTGTTCAGACCTTACATTAAAGATAGGAACTTTTTAAATTTATAATTTACATAGACAGCAATAATTTAGTTGTTGATCATTTTATAAATAAGGCCTTACTCTAATTAAGATGCCATGCAATTCACTTTGCACTTGACGTGTACGTGTTACAGGATTGTTAAATGAACGGTACATCTCTAATGTTTGTATGCCTTGCTTTCCCCCTCGAGCAAACATGCTCAGCTAAAATGAAACTTCTGCATTTTTAATGCTTTCTGAGCTGAATCAGAAATGTTAGGTCGTTTTCATTTTAGGTTAGGGTTAGGCGTGAGGAGGGCATTTCACACCAGGAATGGAGATCTTGGTATAACGCTTGTTCCAGTGTTTCCTTTAGGATTTAAGAGTTTGTGGGTGCTATTGCATATACCATTGCATTATTTATTTATTAGTTTCTGATTTTATAAAAGTTTCAAGTGCACCTTCTTATTTTTAGCGCTTCTGTATATCTTGGCCAATTTATGTCACAACGTGCAATAAAGACTCCAATAGGATGTTATCTTGCATTTAAGCTGTTTGCATGTATAAAACATTGCCACTGCAATTAGTATACACCATATGTTAATACAGTTATTGTTTACTTTAATTATTCCCTTATTTGATTTTGAGTTACTGTTTACATTGGGTTTTTTTATTTAGATTATTGTCATAATGGGGTTAATAGCGATGTGTTGTTGTCCATTAAACACACTGAGGGATCTGTTAGAGAGACAGACAAAATCGGTCCCCTTCTCTATCTTCTGTTTTTCCTTTCACACTGGCCTACGAGGCTGGACCACATGGATACCATTGAAGGCTGTTAGGAGCCTGCTTCGTTTCTGAGGGTCTGAGAGAAATTAGTCCAATTCTGTAGGGGACCCCACTGCTGCTCATCTAAAAGGAAATGTCTGTCCAGTCTATTGCTATTCATAGTCCAAATACTTTTGTGCACTTTTTCAATGGCAGTCCACACACAGTTTACAGACCTGCAGATGAAAACAAAGAAATAAGTCTTTGTTATTGTTAGATTTGTTGACGATTATAGCAAAGTATATTTACTGAGCTATTGTGACTGTTGTGCATGTGGTGTTGCTTTATTTTGACTTTATATTTTCTTAAATGTATGTTACTTAAGGTCCCCTTCACTGCTCATCCTAAAACTGAGCCAGGGAGGAAGAGGCCAACATGGCAACCAAAGCAGGAGACAACCCTGACAGCCTCATGACTCTGGCAACAGTCTTCTGCCTCAGGAATCTAAGGAAGACCATGTGTTATCAAGGATTCAGAAATAAGTTGTGTCTTCGCTCGGACATCTTCCTTCCCAGTGAAATCTGTGACAAGTTGGTCAACACGTATGTAATAGCAAAAAACAGTGACATAATTCCTCCCCCTGTTTTTGTCCCAACATTACAACAACTGAAATAAAAAGTGGATTTTCACCCAATGTCTTATCTTTTTATTTCAAACAGATATGTGGAGTTGGTCCACACGGACAGTAGCTTTGATGCCGAGGAGAGCTTCTTCCAACTATTCTCAGACCCTCGAAGCACCAGACTTACCCGAGTGCAGCTGAGAGAAGACTTTGTATGGGACAGAGATCTGGAGGCTATAAGAAAACAGGTGCCATTCTGCAAATCAATCAAATCCTGAATGTCATATTTTCATTTTCACAATTGGATCTGTGGAGCACTGAAAGTATAAAACCTCTGGGGTTCTAGTGGCAAACTCCTAGTGGTTACAGAGGTGGACTTGGGTCTAGAGCACCCAGGTTCAAGTCCCGGGTTGGCAACCGAGATGAACCACTATGGTCCCCTGAGCAGTTAGGAGCCCTAACTGGAAAAAAGGCAGCCCCATGCTCCTATCATTATTGTCATTATTATTTAACATAAAGCTATCTGATATCTCACCTATTTATATTAAAATAAAAATATAAAAAGCTATGAATGTCTTAACTTTTGTTGTTGTGGCAATCATTTTTATCAGGTTATGATTGTACTTAGTAACCTAGTTATAGAGACTTGGTTGTCTGAATGTCCTACCTGGAGGTGAAGACTGAAGCTGTCAACACTTTCAGTTGTCACTCTCTGTTATTCCCCTTTTGTAGCAACTTGAACCAGTTCATGGTGCTGGTATGGTTGCATCACGTCTGCCAGCAGAAGTCTGAAGGCAGGAATCTGATAATTAGTCACCAGAAAAAGCTGAACTGACAAAATTCAATACAAATATATTTGTAGTGAAGGAAGTGCTGGAATGATTTTAGTTAAGGAATTCATAACATTTTTCACATGACCAAAAAAAGGATTCAGGGGAATCTGAGTCATAGAAATGACTCGTATGCAAATACAATTTCAGTATTACAGGATTAAAATGTTTCTATCCTAAGTGATAGTTATGTTTATAAAGTGTTGAATGTAATGTACTTTAAAGCTACAACCGTTTGTCTTTGAAAGATTAAATTTGCCATATGACCTGATATCGTCACATACTATGGACCTTTTAAAAGTAAAGTGTAAAGTTGGTGTTGCTGTAATAGTCTACTTTAATCAGAGCACTTACAGTTTAAATGATCCTTCTGCATTTTCTGGATGAAGTGGTAAAAGTTAGTCTGGAGCCCTGTAGCCTTAAAAGTATGAGTATTGTCTGTAGTTATTCATACAGGTCTTTAGATTTCCTGCCAAACTGGCTTCTTTAACACAGTTACTCCAGGCTGAGGACAGTTAGTTGCATTTCTTTGGTGAAGTGTTTACTACCTGATAAACCAGTGCAGTTGCCTTCATTCTGGATATGCATGTTCATCTTCTGTTCTCAGACAAAAGTCCGTTTTTTTGTTGTTTTTTTTTCACTTGAGAATATAAACATTTAGTTAATAATTTGTTGTTGAACAGGTTGGAAAGTTATTTACAGTGAATAAATGAAGTTTATGTAGGGAATTCATACTGATGAAGAAAACTATTTGAAAACGTTTCTCGTGATTCAGATAAATGTTTTTACAGTTCAAATGCTGTCTTGGTACTTTAACTGTAATTATAATGCCAACATATAGAGAGGTTATTACTTTCTTCTAAGTAGCTATTAAATCCTTTAGTGGTTAGTGTCGCCTTTCTTTGGCGTACTAGTTTATGTTTCAATTTCATAGACATGTTAAAAAAATGGAGATAGTTAAATTTGTATATTTTGCATTTTTAACATACATTTATTTCATCTGTGTTTATTCAGGAAATCCATTTGCTTGTCATAATACAGTTTTAAGCTGTTCCTGGAACTTGCAGGCAGGCTTTCGTACAAAGTAAATATGTCCTGGTGAAAATGGACTAAAGTTCAAGCAGCTAAAATAAAACTGAAATAGATGATCTTACTTTATATAGTGGTTAATGCAGAACATTAACGACCAAAAGGATTAAGGATTAAAAAGTTGTTACAACAAATAACAAACTGTGAAGGTAGATATTTGAGAATTAAAGTGAAACTTTGCTTCCAACCTTAATTCTTTTAGTTATTTTTTTCTTTTCCTATGAGGTTTAGTAATAACAATTCTTGTCTTGCCTTGCCAGGACCTGATTGAGCTTCACCTCACCTACTGCAACAGACTGTCATCTCGCAGCTTAAAAACGCTGACCTGCTTCCGTGAGACCTTGGTCTCCCTTTGTCTCTTTGGCTGCAGCCAGATCTTCTACAAGAAGGGCGGAGCCCCTCTCGCCTGCAATGAAGACACAGATGACGAGGAGGAAGAGAGCCCTGCTTCTAGGCAAGCTTTAGAAACGGACTTTAGCTTCCAGGGATTCAACCGCCTGAGGTTGCTCAACCTTGGAGGTCTACCTGACGAGGTGGATGCTGAGGCCCTCCTTAGACCCCTGAAGTCAATCACCTCTCTAGATCTGTCAAACGTACATTTGCTGAGCACAGCTTTTCTCACTCAGTGGAAAGAAAGACTGGCTTCTCTTGTTCTCTACAACGTGGACCTGTCAGAGGAGTTGGTCAGTACGGTGGTGGAGCTGGTTAATCTCAGGTGAGATCAGAGGAGACCATTCAAGTTCCCGCTTTAACATCTGAGCTGTCATTATGCTTTTAAAAGTTCTTAACTCATTTCCAGAAGCAGTGTGTGAAAACGTACAGTACACACTTTCTGTTTCCACAGGGGTTGAGATGATAAGCAGCAGCCAGGCGCTTCTGATTAAATGACGTGGTTAATTGATCATCAGCAAGTGTGTTCACCTCTAAAAGGCAGACGACGTGTCAGTTTTCTGCTCTGAAGTATTAAGGGTTGTGTTAACACAATGCCATATAGTTTATCAATGATCTTTGAGGGCAATTTTATTTGGACTCATCAATCTTGGAAGGTTTATGACAGGGGTGTCCAATTCCAGTTCTTGAGGACCACAGTCCTGCGTGTTTTAGATGTTTGTCTCCTTCAGCACCCTGACACAAAGACTTTGACAGACTTCTGCAGAACTTGATGACATACTGATGATGACCATAAATTAGAATTTGTGTTAAAGCAGGAAAATACCTATACATACAAGGCATACCCTCGAGGACTGGAGTTGGACATCCCCGGTTTACAAAGACATTTCCAAAGTATTTGCATTCCATCTTTTTGTAGTGGGAAATATTCACAAGTGTAAATCATGTAAGACAGTTGGCGATCTTCCCAGGGTTTGATGTTCCTGACGGAGCTACATCTCAGACTACAGGACTCGGTTAGCATATTTAATGTGAGGGTTCAGGACAGTATAAGTTGAAAACAATGAAAAGTTGGGCTTGTTTGGAAGGGTTGCCAAGAGTAAGCCTCTTGTCTCTAAAAAGAACAGGGCACCACGGTTTGGCTTTGCAAAATTGCATCTTAAGAATGCAAAGGTCCTCTGAAACCATATCCTTTGGACACACGAGACCAACGTGTTAGATGCCTGGTAATAATACACATCACCACATCTACACTTATTCTGCAGCCACAGGACCTGGTCTCTGAAGTAAATTCACCTGTGATCAACTTCACAATAAGTTATATGCACTAAAACATTATCTGCAAACTTCTGCAATTTTAACTTTTTTTTTTATTCATTATCAATGTTTATATTATTTCAACTGAAAAGCTACAATCTAATAAATATCCTAGTAACATTTTCAAGCATCTGTCATTTCCTTTTTCATTCTTCCTGCTTCTTAAGGCATCTGGACATTTCCCGGGAGAGCATGCGGACCACAAAGTTTAAGATGACCAGAAAAATCCTGACAGCCATCATACAGCGTCTGGTCAATCTGGTTTCTTTGGACATCTCAGGGCACATTATGCTGGACAACTGCACAGTTCCACACTTCGAAGAAGCTATGGGACGTCCAAGGTGGATGAGCAGCCGCTGAATCTGCAGTCAGCCAGGTTGCCAGTTTTGTCTTGTGATGAATGATCAAGCCTTTGTTTCCTATTTCAGCATTGAACCTTGCAAAAGCAGCATCTACCCTCTCCAGGACCTGAGCAGACCCCTGCAGTTCCTGGGCTTGTATGACACCACCTTGTGTAATGTCACACACATCCCTGCTTATAAGGTAAACGTTTAACAATGTCAAAAAGTTAACAAAACAAAAAAAACTTTAATAAGCAATGTTGATGCTCCATTCACGTAAATCCGCTTATTTAGATTTAGAAACATTTCTGTGATTCTACTTTTTCCTCTTTTTGTATTTGCTTTTTATATGTCTTTTATTTTTGTTCACAGTACATATATCTAGTTAAATACACTATAGCCAAAAGTATTCGCTCACCCATCCAAATAACGGGAATCAGGTGATCCAGTCACTTCCATGGCCACAGGTGTATAAAATCAAGCACCTCGGCAGGCAGATTGTTTTTACAACTATTTGTGAAAGAACAAGTCGCTCTCAGGAGCTCAGTGAATTCCAGCGTGGAACTGTGATAGGATGACACCTGTGCAACAAATCCAGTCATGAAATTTCCTCGCTCCTAAATATTCCACAGTCAACTGTTAGCCGTAATATAAGAACAACTCAGCCATGAAGTGTTAGATCACGTAAACTGACTAAGCGGGTCAGCGGATGCTGAGGCGCATCGTGTGAAGAGGTCACCAACTTTCTGCAGATTTAATTGGTACAGACCTCCAAACCTCATGTGGCCTTCAGATTATCTCCAGAACAGTGTTCAGAGAGCTTCATGGATGGGTTTCCATGGCTGAGCAGCTGCATCCAGGACAAACATCACCAAGTTTAATGCAAAGTGTCGGATGCAGCGGTGTAAAGCAGCCGCCACTGGACTCTGGAGAAGTTGAGACGCCTTCTCTGGAGTGACGAATGGAACTTCTCCATGTGACAATCTGATGGACCAGTCTGGGTTTGGTGATTGCCAGGACAACGGTACTTGTCTGACTGCATTGTTCCAAGTGTAAAGTTTGGTGGAGGAGGGATTATGGTGTGGGGTTGTTCTTCAGGAGCTGGGCCTGGCCCCTTAGTTCCAGTGAAAGGAACTCTGAATGCTTCAGCATACCAAGACATTCCAGACAATTCCATGCTCCCAACTTTGTGGGAACAGATCCTTCCTCTTCCAACATGACTGTGCACCAGTGCACAAAGCAGGTCCATAAAGATCTGGATGACAGTCTGGTGTGGATGAACGTGACTGGCCTGCACAGAATCCTGACCTCAACCCGACAGAACACCTTTGGGATGAACTAGAACGGAGACTGAGAGCCAGGACGTCTGGTCCAACATCAGTGTGACCTCACAAATGTGCTTCTGGAAGAATGGTCACAAAATTCCCATAAACAAACACTCTTAAACCTTGTGGACAGCCTTCCCAGAAGAGTTGAAGCTGTTTTAGCTGCAAATGGTGAACCAACGTCATATTGGACCCTCTGGATCAGGAATGTGAGGTCACTTAAATTCATATGTGAGTCAAGGCAGGTGAGCCAGTACTTTTGGCCATATAGTGTTTTTCAATTTTGTAATTTTATTTTTGACAAATTTGTCGGTTATTACATTCACCAAAGTCACGTAAAACTTTACTGTGTGAAAAAGAAGTCTCGCTGACGCTTGATCAGAGGTGGCCTCTGAGAGCCGGCAGGCCTCACCCGTCCCCATGGAGAATGTTGGGTAAATTTTAATAATAATGATCCTGTCCTGAACTGGGTTAAAAAGTAACATCTGAAACTCTTCATGTATTTGTGTCCTCTGTTTGAACGCTTTTCTAAGTGTTGTGAGGAGGAACGGCAACGTCAGAGTGGTAAACGTTTTACTGTCCTGACTTTATCTGCAAGGTGGTGCAGGCCTGAAATGCAAAAATTCATGCGCATAAACAAATAAAATGATAATCATGAAATGTCTTGGGTTCGTGCTGTCTGTAAAAAGAAACAGTCCAACTTTCCTACTGTTTAATCGTAATTTAATAATAAATTGCTAGTGCATCTGTCTGATTTTCATATGTGCATATTTATGTATTTTCTGTTTCAAGATATAACTTTTTTAACTTTTTTTTTTCTTTGTTGTCACGGTAATAATACTTTTTGGTTAGAGTTTTTTAAGAGAGTGAAGCTACTTAAGAGTCCAAGCAGGCCATCTTTTATCTGCAAAAAAAATGTGGACAAAACAAACTGGTTTTACTAGCATTTAAAGGAATATTAACATTGTTCCTGTTTGTTCATGATTATGAAACCTCACCTACAATATATGAATATCCTCTGAATACATGGTGGTTTCCATGATGCCACATCACACACAAACCTGAAGCATTCAGTGATGAATGCAGAGGAAACGTATCAACTGGATTATTGTTTATCAACCATTGAAACGTTTGTCATGATTAAATGTTAATGCTATGCACTGCTGCATAACTTTTCAGGTAACTGGGTCAAAAAATGAAGACCAGGTTCTGAATGCCATTGAGGCCTACACAGAGTTTCGTCCTGAGTTGGCCCACAGAGCCATCAATCAGCTGTTCGACATCGCCAGGATACAACACTGTAGCCAGCTGCTCCGAGCCTTGCAAGTATGAAGTTTGACCTTTTCCGAAAGGTGACTCAGTGATGCCCAGTCACTCAATTTCTTTTCTTTCCCAGCTTGTAATAGCAGCTCTGAAGTGCCATAAATATGACAAGAGCATCCAGGTGACGGGTAGCGCGGCTCTTTTCTACCTGACCAACACAGAGTACCGCAGTGACCAAAGTGTCCGGTTGCGCCGAGAGGTCATCCAGGTGGTCTTAAATGGGATGGAACATTACCAAGAGGTCACTGTAAGTCAGCTGTGTGCTGCTTCGGGCTGGGTCATGCGTTAGTATGAAACAGTTAATTATGTATTTTTACTGAAACCCAAACTTGTAGAAACGACCACACTTGCATTTCCGGCTTCAACTGACTTGGTTTTCAGTCTCTTTAAAAAAAGATGATGTCTCGCTTTGTTAAATTGAATCGTGCGTCTGATACTTCACTTTGTGAGGCTTGCTCACAGAGGAAAGCTGAGAAAAGTCAAACTGTTGAAGCACAAACTGAGACGAAGCAGTTGAGGCAGGTGTAAATGTCAGGAGCCACTGTGGAACGATGGCACTTGGGAAATCTGAAATGTATTGATTTAAGAGGGAGTTTTATCATATAATATCTCATTTTCTGGTTGATTTGAAGAGAAATTTATTTTGATTGTCAAATGACAACCGTTGCCTGTTTTCTACAGATTACACTTCAAATATGTCCTGAAAACAGTCATTCCTTGCTGGTTTTATGCCATTTTATGTTCCTACAGCTGGCAGACATAAAGCGTGTTTTAATTTTTCCCACATCAAAATGTTGCCTATCCAACCTGGCCTTGCCCCATCTGTCCCACATTCGACTTTGCTGATATAAAACTCCAGGTATCGGTCTAAATATCCGGGTTTTTTTTTTTTCATTTTCCTGACTGATTCAGCTCCAGTTGGGCCAGTTTAAAGCTGAGATAATTTTATTTGACTGCTTGACACATGCACAACTCCAAAGACAATTGCTGCATGTAAATTATGTCATCTAAGGAGTAAAAACATTGTTTTTTTTTTCTTTTTAATATTAAATTCTAAAGACTATGCAGCACAATGTCATGTGTGTTTTTAACTAATGTGAATAATTAGAATCATCATCATCTGTTTGCTCATTTCTGGTGTCTGGTTCCTGTTTTCCCTGTTCCACATCAGGTCCAGAGGAACTGCTGCCTGACTCTGTGTAACTTCAGTATTCCTGAAGAGCTGGAGTTCCAGTACAGTCGGGTCAACCAGCTCCTGCTGAAAATCCTGGAGCCGGCTCGGCAGGACGAGTCCATCCAGAGAATCGCTGTCCACCTCTGCAATGCTTTGGTCTGCCAGGTGGACAACCATCACAAGGAAGCTGTTGGAAAGATGGGATTTGTGAAGGTAACTGCGACAGCCGGCAGGATTAGTGGTGTTTAAGTGTAGTAGCAAAACTCCTGGCAAAGATTACTATTATTATTATTATTGTTATTATTTCCTGTTTTTCTTCTCAAAACATGTCTGGGCAGCAAAAACTACACACCAAATCTGGTATAAAGATTTGAAGTCCTTAAAGGTCTTTGAAAATGATAATTACCTTGGCAGACCTCACGGTGGCACTATAATAATGTTTATGTTTTGCTTCATATCTCTAAGTGTATTGACTAGAACAAAATTGTAATTTGTTGAACTGTTTCAAAGTTACGGGCCAGTGAACCGTAGAGGTTTGACCCTCCAGAGTATTAATCAATGTTCCTGATGACAAATTTGGTAAATGTGTTCTGTTGAAGCCGTTCGGTCATTACCACCACGTTACTATGCATGTATGATGTGGATGTTGGAAATGGATATAGATAAAGTTTGTTTTTCATTGCTGACGGTTTGATATAAAGAGGTCAGTGCAGTTTTGTTGTTTTTGCTCTGTAGTGTTTGTGCTACGTGATAGCAGCTTTTCACAGAACCCTGTGGTGTTCTTGCTCATACTTAAGTTCTGTGTGGAGACAGTGTAGAGCTCAAGAGTCCACCCAGTTCTCTCTACAGCCACTTAACCGAGGTCTGGACTGAACTGTCCTTATATCAGTGGTTCCCAAACCTTTTCTGGTGGGCTCCCCTTTGGTTTATAAGAAAACATTTTGAGGTGTTCCGGGTATGTCCCACTGGGAAGAGACCCCAGGGAAGAACCAGGACATGCTGGAGGGACTATGTCGCTCAGCTGGCCTGGGAACATCTTAGGATCCTCCAGATGAGCTGGACAAAATGGCCGGGGAGAGGGATGTTTGGGCTTCCCTGCCTAGGCTACTGCCCCGCGACCCGACCCTGGATAAGTGGACATGGATGGATTGTTTTTAAAATAAGATATAAACACCACTGGACAACGCTTTGATTTGATTTGATCGCGTCTCTCCACTGCTGGTGATCTTGTGTGATTGTTGTGCTGCTGGCTGGCTGGCTGGCTGGCTGGCTGGCTGGCTGGCTGGCTGGCTGGCTGGCTGGCTGGCTGGCTGGCTGGCTGGCTGGCTGGCTGTCTGTCTGTCTGTCTGTCTGTCTGAAAATAACCTTACACTGATTTCAGCTGCAGTCTTCCACTGTTAATCTGAGAATGTTTTTTTATTTTTGCCTTTTTCCGTCCATTCTTAGACTATGCTGAATTTAATTCAGAAGAAGCTACAGGATGGAATGGTGAGTCAGAATCGTCTTATCCTATAATGTTGACAATTATGACGGGGCCCCACAGACTTATTGTGCAGCATACAATCGTTGTTGTTTAAATGCAAAAAGACAAGTATTCTTGTCTGTTTAACTTTGTAAACCAAATGTAGGTTAAAAGTCTTATGTGCATGTTTGTACTCAGTGTGACCAGGTGATGGAGTTTTCCTGGAGCGCTCTGTGGAACATCACCGATGAGACGCCTGACAACTGTCAGATGTTCCTCAACTGTCGGGGCATGAGTCTCTTTCTGGAGTGTCTACAGGTGAGTCCACGCTGCCACTCAGAGTCTTTATTTTTAAAAATTCAAGAATTCATTCCTTTGTCTGTGTTTTATTTAGATAGAGAAAAAACACTGGTTTTGGATTAAGTGTAATGCCGTCCCTCCCAATTTAATGAAACACACTGAGTTAGATATCAAGTTAAATGGGTGTATGTCAGAAAATTGTAGACCATATTTGTTCCGGGAAGACGATGCTTCACCACGGTTCTTCCAGGTTTTAATAATGTATTGGACACTTTTTAGCCCCTAGATCTCCTTGAAGCTAAAGAATATACTGCTTCACTTTTCCAAAGTGTTGGTAAATGTTTGCTTAGTTAAACCCACGTAGTGACCAGGGAGTGTATAGCATCACCCCATCAGTTAATTAATCTGTAATTATACTTAATTTGCACATTTAAAAACAGATGTTCTAAAGGTTCATCTCTGTGTGTGTGGTCTTCCACCAGGAGTTTCCGGATAAGCAGGAGCTTCACCGCAACATGTTGGGTCTGCTGGGAAACGTTGCTGAGGTTAAATCTCTGAGGCCCCAGCTGCTCACCCCCCAATTTATCACCGTCTTCAGGTGAGAAGACTGATGCCAGTTGAGAGCAGACCATTCTTGAATGAATGTTGCTGCTGTTATTGTAAGAAAGATCTACCCAATCTGCCTCTTATTCGGACAGTATTTTAAATCTGAAATGGAAAAACTTCACAGACTGCTGTGAATTTTATAGGCACGCATTCACTGTGGCATCATTTTGTCAAGTTTGTGCTCATCTACGTCACAATGTAATGTCCACAGCTGAGCATGTGATGGTGCTGAAGTTGGGCCTGGTTAGTTAATTCATCCTCGGATTATGATGCTGTTTGCGCTGTGACTGATGGGTGCGTCGTTGCATGTACGGCTCTTTCTACCCTGATGCTCCATCACTCTGACGGAGTACATCATCACAGTCCAGTCTTTCACCAGACCTTCAAGTGATTTCTTATCCCAATCATTACAGATTTTTTTTTTTTTTTCATGACTGCAGTTCTTCTTCGAAGTTGGTACATTACTATTCTTCTATTGGTCCATTCGATCCAGTTTTAGTACCTTTAACAATCTCCTTAATTGTTTTGTTTGCTCAGTGAAGGCAAATAATTGGACTGTTCTGAAACCAAGGAAAGTGCCTGACCACAGGATGTGGCTGTTTAAGGAATGAGAAGTTCATCACTGCATCAGTAGATCAATTATTAAAGGAAAAACAAGTAATAAATGTTGTGCTTTTCCAGTGGGAGGTTCTCACCTGTGTACCTGCATATTTAAGTCCAGGTGGTGCTTCTTTTCAGCCAGGCAGTGTACATGCGAGTGGCGCAAGGAAGTAAGCACTGCTTTGAATCCAGGGGTTTAAAACCAGGGTCTGGACTGTACCGGGTCTCTCCCGACTCAGCCACAGCACAGGTGGATGTTTGCAGGTCATTAAAATGTATGTTTCAGAAGTGAGTCCTTAAAATCTCACTTCTGAGACATCAGGAAACATTCGACTTTGAAAAAAGCTAAAAGTTCGTTTGTTGTGGAAAAGAAGCTGTTTTTTAAAGTTTGACTAAAAAAACAAAAAAAACCCTCCTAATTACACTAATTTCAGTTATTAGAAATTAGTATTCAAAGCACTTTGAATTGTCTTGTGCATAAATGTGCTTTACAAATAAACTTGCCTTGCCTATTGCTCTTTACATTGTACCAGAAATAATTTCATGCAGTCATTTGCTGTTCCTTCGCACTTTTTCATACAGTGACCTGCTGGAAAGTAAGGCCGACGGCATTGAGGTGTCTTATAACGCATGTGGCGTACTTTCACACATCATGTTCGATGGGCCGGAGGTCTGGATGATGGAAGAACCACGAAGAGATGCGGTGATGGACAAAATGTGGGACGCCATCCAGAGCTGGGACGTCAGCTCGCGCCGCAACATCAACTACAGGTAATGCTCTGCTGCCTCTTTAACAACACCGGATCATTGATCATTTGGTGGTTGACTTTTATAGAAAACACAGGTTTGTTATCAAGACTCATAAATACATCAGCTGGTAATTACAGTATTACAGTGAATGAGGGAAGATATACGGTAAAATCTTATACAAAATATCCTGCCCTCAGAGACGCCGTCATGTTTTGACTGATGCAAAAAAATGCAAACAAAGAAACTTCTTCTTTTTTTTTATTAAGGATTCTTGATATTTATTGTTAAAAGGTTTCTGCTTCTTTAGATGTTTCTAACTTATTGTCCTGAAAGATAAAAAAAACCACTGCATCAGGAATCATGTTGGTCTCCAGAATCGCACCAGATTTGGTGTTAAATTGTCAGTGTTTTATGTAGAGGAGTGAGTGGGAGAAAACCAAATCAACTTAGAGGGTCAGACATGAGGTCGAGTGTGACTGAGCTCTGCTGCACAGCTGCCAGCGGCTTTTCCTGTTGTTGAATTTTTAAATTGATCTTGGTATCGCAGGTCATTTGAGCCCATCCTGCGGCTTCTGCCTCAGGGTATCGCCCCAGTCAGTCAGCACTGGGCCACGTGGGCGCTTTACAACCTGGTGTCAGTTTACTGTGAGTATCAGCGAGGCTTCAAACCAGCCACCACAATACCGTCACCGTGTTTACACATGCACACGATACAGAATCATTTTTATCAAACATTTTAGTTTATTTTGAATATTTTTTATTCGTTTACTATTTATGGTCAAATTGGACATTCATTCAAACATTTTCATCTGATACATTCATCTAATTTATCTCTCTAATCGTTCTGTTTGCAGCAAGCAAATATTGTCCTTTACTTATAAAGGAAGGTGGAATAAGTCTTTTGGAGAAAGTTCTGGAGTTGGAAAGCTCACACGCAGAGACCAAGATCATGGCAAGGTAAGACCGACCGCCCAGAGCTGTCAGCTGATGCAAGTTTCTCTACGGACGATGATGCTTTTTTTATTTTTTGTTTTTTTAAACGTATTACCTAAAAGGATTATAGTTAGAAACCTGTGTTAACTGTTTAGAAATAAACAGTATTCCTGACTGGAGCAGTGACATCCCTAGACCAGGTATTTTCTGCTGTAAACGTGTGCCAGCAGCTCTGTGGAGGTTTTGGCAGAGACCTGCTGAAGAAGCAGGTAGTCTAACCAACTCTGGAGGGCGTGTTTCCGTTCCCCAGACAACAACGCTGCACGCAGAGCAAAGAAAAAGAGGCTTCAAAAGCGCTCCGTCTATGGACAAAGCCAAGATTTACGGTTCATAAAGAAACAACAAACCTCTAATCAATCACTGATCAACAGCGCTGTCTTATGTAGTCATAACGTTTTAGAGGAGACCTCTGAGAATATCCAGGACACGCTGGATGGACTATGTCTCTCGGCTGTCCTGGGAGGGCCTTGTGCCGTCCATCCATCCATCCATCCATCCATGACGGATGGATGGATGGATGGACACCGCTGTAAGGAAGCTACAGCTTATTTAAGGCTTTCCATAAATACAAATTAAACTCCTTGGCATGGCAACATGTCTTACCTAACAAATAGATGTATATCTCTGCAAAGCTCTTATAGTTTAAAGTTTGCCTCCAGGAAGTTGATGTTTTTGCTTTTCCAAAAGTTACCGTTCCAAAAGTTAGACTGGACTCTGCTGGTTCAGCAAAGTTGTCCACAGTAATACACAGATTCACAGTGCAGCTCATCAATATATAAATATATGATATAATCAATACACATGCTTCTGTTGTCTACCTGAAAACTAAGCAGCCCTCCAGCTCAACTAACTCAAACTGTTATTTGAGCAGTTTCAGTGGAGTTGAAACCAGACAAAAATCCCCCACAGCGGTTGTCTGCACCAGCTGAGGCCGCTGGCATGTCTGAGGCCTGTCGTCTAGGCTCAGCATCGCCGGACGTTACTAGTGACAGTATTTGTTCACTCCATGGCAGTTGTTTGACAACTCCCCTACATTTATTACCAGGACCTTAAACGTTGTCTCATTAGTTTCCTCACCTGCACCCTCCCCCCTCCTTACTATAATAACATTATGATACATCACCTTTTTAAAATAAAGCAGAGCAGATATTCCCTATGAATTTACCTGCAGGTGTTTGTGTTTATCTACAGTTGACTGCATCATTCAGCAGTCAGACCGACTTTATAGAGACGAATACTAATCTACATATGTTGTAATTTTTCAGGAAAGTAATGGAGCAATGTGAGACCTTCAAAGAGGACCCCATGGAAACGAACAACGGACAGGAGGGAAACTATGGACAAAGAGGGTGACGCCACAGGAAACATCATCTCCAGTTATCATCAAGCAAACCAACCCGAGGCTCCTCCTGCTATCATCACCACAAGGGTCAATTGTGTGCATTACTCTTCCTCCTCTTCTTCTTATTTTGTAGAGCAGAACAATGTCTCTGACCCTCTTCACTGCAGTTCAGACAAAACCTTAATGTG
Source organism: Xenentodon cancila (assembly GCA_014839995.1). NCBI lineage: Eukaryota > Metazoa > Chordata > Actinopteri > Beloniformes > Belonidae > Xenentodon > Xenentodon cancila. The sequence goes on along the minus strand of CM026215.1, from coordinate 26,105,283 downwards.
TGACACGTAGGAGTTAAGACGTGGTGCATGGTGTTTTTATTGTGAGGGTGCTTCCCTTTGCTGCACATCTCTTCTGTTGGGGTGGGTTTGTGGGTTGGGTGATTATTATCCGGCTGTGTGCGTGTGTGTGTGCAGTGTGTGTGTTTCATGGAGTTGGAGGGCTGCTTAGTTTTCACATGGGAAACATTAGCCTCGCCCCACTCAGTAATGTCAGATGTGTAACATTGAACAAACGGTGAAAGATGACGTTTAAGGTGACGGCGGAGGTCTCGGCTCTATCTGCTCCGTCACCGACGCCGGTGGAGGCCGAGCTGTGAACACACCCACAGGGAACGTTAGCCAATCCGTGTGCAGGCTGCAGAGACGCATCAGATCTGGCGGCACAGTGGTGGACATGTTTGTTTATATATGTAAATATTCTTTGTGTCTCATCCTTTTATTGTGTGTATGTTTTATAATATGATTGTAAACACTCATGGCTTTACTCTGTATTTAAATTTAAGTTTGGCTGATGCACTGTCGGTGCAGAGAAACTATATACACAATACCCAGTCCCTCAGATGCAGTCGAGCTGTCCAGTTCTTTAAACGCTCATCTCGCCTCTGTGTTTGATCACCTAGCACCAGCTGATTATCTGATCAGAGAACTTGATTTTTCATGGAGCCCTAAACAAATACACTTTCATCCGTAAGATTGAACACATTACCAGCTTTTGTACATAAACAGACCTGGTCTTCCCAGTTTTCAGAGGAAATACTCCGCCGACTCGCGCCCAGCTGAGGCTGGAAGTCACGTGGAACACGGGATGAACTGGAAGACAACCGTGAGCCCGACTGGAGCACCTGAGAACCTCTGTAGTTGTCCTGGGGATGGAAGTCAGCAAAGCCGGGTTCAACTGGAGAAAAAAAACCTTGGAAGCATGAAATGAGATGTGGAGGCAGTTGAAGGAGGGTTTCAATGCCTGAAGTTTGCTTTTGCACAGATGGAATTTAGCAACACTTTTGACACAGTTTACATAAAGAAATGAGTGAAATGAGCCCATTTTGATTTGTTCTCTTCATCCACACCTGGCACCCGCGTTCTCCTCTTCATAACTTGGCTGAAGGTCGTGTTGTATTTGTAGAGTTTTCATCGCACAGACGAGATGACACACTCGGAGGCAGCTGGCTTTCTTGCTTTAAAGAGAAATAAGGGAAGGTTTGACAGTGTTTTTAGCACTTAATGTCAACAGAATTACGAGATTAATGTCAAATAATAAAGGCGAAGTTGGAAGAGCAAAAAATATTATTCCGAAACTAACCCTTAGTGTTGCTGGTTGGGTAACCAGCTGTTGAAGCTGCTGCATCACTAAAAGTCCTGGGCTTTTTCTTTGCTTGTTTGTTTTGAAAAGCTGATGGGAGGAAGATGAGTTGTTGCACGAACCTGTTTTGGGAGATTTTCATCCGACATGCGGTGGCATGTTCTGATGGTTTCTGAGGTTCAGGCATCATGAGGCAGGGAAGCTGAGCTGATGTTTCAGCGTGACTCAGTGATGACGCTGCTGAATGTAGTTCATTTCTTCCTGAGCCGCCACAGCTCTTGACGTGTAAACCAGCAAAGTCAGACTTTCTGCACGTCATGATGTCTCAAAGCGACCCCACGCAGTTTCTCACCTCATTCATCAAAATGAGTTGTCCACCTTTCAGGCCTTAAAGAACATCCTCAGTGCATCTACACAGAAATGTTATGCAAAACCATTCCCCATGGATTGTTTGGGTGGCCAGCAGATGTTGGTCTACTTATGGTGTTCTTAGGTTCCTTTGCTGCCATCTTGCTCCATTATTTATTTTTTCTAAGTTTTAAAACTCTTTCATCAGCTGGTTTAAACATAATTCGTAGTAAATCTTCTGTAAACATTCCTAACTGTCCTACATTACAAAAAGTGTGTGTAACTAAAGGCAGCATCTTGAATTCAGAATAAAGCCGGATAAATATTAAGAGATGCAGTCTGATAACCCCTTAAGACCAGGAAATGGATCAGTTTTTACGGTTTTTAATGGCTTGTTTTTAATAATGTTGTCAAACTGCAGGTTTCTCGTCTTGGTGAAGTTCAGGTGTGTGGGTGACACATTCAACCGGATTTCCCACAGGTCACTGTCACGGCTGCATGCAGTCGGGGGAGTTTCCTGAAGGTGGGACGAGCTTCCAGGAGAATCTGCCCTCATTAGCTGCGCGCTCATCTTCAGATGATGAGGCGTTCGCAGACCGCTGTATCAGCCGTATTATTGAGGAGTTCTCCGTTAACGCCACGCCTCTACCTACATTCACTCTGGTTGTCCGTAGTGTGAGCAGCTTATACAGGTGAAAATGTAAAAACAAAAAAGTCTTTTTTTGTGCAGGAGTAGAGTCGGGAAGGTTCCTCCATCCTTGACATGTGTTCAAGTCCGTCATTTAGGAGAATCAGGATTTGTTTTAAGCTGGAGGCGAGTCTTGCATCGGTCCTCTGAGAGGGCGTGCCCTTCTGCTGCCCTGTCCTCACCCTTTAGATGATCGGTACGCCCCGCTACACCATGTAACATTTTGATGAATGGGGTCAGACATCGGTCTCCGAGATGCGCCTCCCTGCACCTTTTCTTCTGCAGGAATGCATCTTCGCGGATGCTTTTGAGCCACTTCACTTTTGCCTGGTTGTTTTCACTGGCTGGTGGGATTTCACGGTTCTCATGTACAGTTTTGTCTGAGTCTTTTATCGCTCTGCTGCTTCCACGGTCATCGTGGAAATCACCGTTCCCATCTCTTCTAAAATGTATTTCACATTTAGTTTGTCTCCTTGGAATTTAAATATGTGGATGTGTCACACGAAGAGGATTTAGCAGGAACTTGCATATGATCAAGACTGTTAAAAATTAAAGCTCCTTTCCAGAGAAAGTGACATTTTCAAATTGCCTGTCCTGTCTTCTTTGAAGTTGTTGAACCTTTGAATACTTCCCAAGAAGATATTATGCCTGGAGATGACGAGAAAACTTAACTCTTACAAAAAGACTGTTGTTTATTATTTATGAAGGTGTATGTACTGGACATAAAATTTAAAAAAAAAGTGGAAAACTGCTTCAGAAGAGCTGCAGACTCAGAAACGTTTTCAGATTTCTTCTGATAATTTCATGATGTTTTCCAGTCTGTGATTGTTTATTTCTTTTGTTACTGTGGATAAGATTAATCCAGATTGGAGTGAAGAGCATTGGATCCAAATGGTGTGGAATTCCACTTCTTCTTGATCTCAATAGTTTCATGAGATTGTTGTAAAATCTAAATAGCAATAAAATCAGAGTGGTAAAATAAAATGATGTCTTGTATGTGTTCTGTCTGCCCCTCATTTACATCAGCATCTTCAGGTCCGGCCTTTTCCCTGCTCTAACGAAAGACCTCATTACAGTGAGGGACAACATCTGGAATCTGGTATGTTGGAGTAAAGAAACATTTATCAGCGGTGCCTGAAGAGCCAGTTGGACTTTTCAAAGCCCAACAGAAGAGTAAAGACTGGATCAAAGCAGACAAGATGGTGACACGTTCAGTGGCTGGAGGGACGAGCTGCAGAGCCACGACTGCAACGAAGGCAGATCGTTCCTTTTAGACCCAGTCATGTTCTCAAATGTGAATGTGTGCATGTGAATCACAGGCTCCATGAACCCCTTACTGAATCAGTCATGGCAGCATCGTTCATCTACAACAGGAGCCTTCATTCTGGTCCTCGACGTCCACTGTCCTGCATTTTTTAGGTTCTTCCCAGCACGAACACACCTGATCTAAAGTAATGGTCATCCTCAGCATGTCATCAAGGTCTGCACAAGTCTGCTAATGACAGCCATTTATATCAGGGTGTGCTGTGGGAGGGAAACATCGGACCTCGAGACTGGAATTGAAGCCCACTGACCTACTGGATGCCAGTGGAATGCAGGTTAGTGCTGGTCAGAGAGGGAGAGGAGGAAGTTGTCTCCGTAAGTAGCGAGAACACCAAGAGCAAAAGGGCTATGGCTGAGAGTAGGGACTAAATGTTGGGACTAGCAGAGAAGTATGTCAGAGTGTTGCAGGACATGTTTTGGAGCTGTAAGCAGTTCAGGGTGGAGGTGGAACTGCATCAGCTCTGAGCCCCTTCTTGAGATGGGCAGGCTGGCATATGAGGTTCGACAGGAATGGACTCCATGGACTATGACATGCAGATGACGTGGTGATCTGTAGTGAGAGCAGGGATCACGTGGAAAGTCTAGGGAGGTGGAGGTTTGCATTGGAAGAGAGCGGATTGGAGGTCAGCTGCAGCAGTACAGAGTACGCATGTGAATCAGAGGAACCTAAGTGGAACGGTGAGGTTACAGGGAGCAGATGCAGAACAGTCCAGAGCAAAAGATAAAATAAAGAGTAGCAGCTCTATAAATCAAATAAAGTCTTTATGACGAGAGTGAGAAAGCAGAACTGTAGGAGCAGGAATGTCTTGCCCTGCCATTGATGCAACAGGTGGGTGTGGTCTGAGTGTGTCAGTGGGGCTGAGTGATTGCTGATGAAAATCACCTGGATCTACCTGGGAAGCTGGTGTGCCTGGTGTTGGTGGTTTTTTGTGCGTGTTGCAGAGAAGAGTGGTGGGTGCCAATGTTTTCTGTTGACCGCAAGATTAAATGCAACAAAATGTAAATCCAACTACAAATCAACCCAGTTCAATAACTATACAAGAGGAAATGTAATTTTTCAAGGAAAGAGTAAATATATATTCTTAACAAAGAGAACTGAAGCAAAGTTTTTTATGTTGCACAACACGTGTCAGACAGATCCCTACATTCCCTTCAGTTGACTGGAGCAGATAATAATAACCTCCTAACCCTTACAGGAACATCGGGTTGTTACTTTGTTGAGAATTACTCAGAACATCTGCAAGCCAGCAATCGCTGACCGAGAGTAACACACACACACAAAAGATTAAAGAGAAATAATAATAAAGACGAGGTTGGAAGACAACAAATATTATTCCACACACACGCTTTTCCCTAGTGGAAATATATGCTATGACTTCATAGAGAGCTGGGACTCTCAAAGTCGTCGTGTTCACACTACACGAGCGACAGGCTATTGTGTGTGTGTGTGTGTGTGTGTGTGTGTGTGTGTATGTGTGTGTGTGTGTGTGTGTGTGAGAGAGAGGTGTAACAAGAATTTTATCAAAAGATCATTTGATTGTCATAATTTGATCATCTAATTATTTAATTTTTTCTATTATTTCTAATTATTTATCTCGTATGAAGGCGCGGTGTTTCGCACGCGTCTGAGGTGACGTGCAGCTCCAGCAGGAGGAGACGAGGAGACGACTTGTTGCCCGGCGTCGTGGTCTCTTTAAACGCAGGCCGGACAGCAGATTTCCGAGCGTCCACGAAGCGGATTAGGGCGTCTGCGTCTGCTACATCATCGGCTCAGCTGACACGGAGGACGGAGGATTCCCTCTGCGGGCAAACACACAAGCCCGGCCTGAATCATCTCGGCACGGTGCCATGGATTTCAACGTCAAGAAACTGGCTTCGGATGCGGGAGTGTTCTTCACTCGGGCCGTGCAGGTAAACCGGACCTCCCTGCAGCATCTGCTGATGTGTGGGCTGGCATTTACCGTATCACCGGAGCTGCATCCTGCATGGATGCACTGCTGTGTGTCCGGTTGGCAGGCATCCCACCTCACATGACCGCGTCTGCGGTCATTTCTGTGTGTTTTTGCTCATAATGTTAATATGGGTTTGATTGGCAGAACCAGCGCTGTAAGCCGATAAACATTGTTCGTCAAGCCTCGATCCATTATTCATGGCTTTGATCGAGCACCTCGTCCATGTGACACCAGCAGGCTGCTCAGCAGGGACGCTCTCATTATCCATTCATCTAACCACCACACCGACACATCAGAGCCGCGTCTACAGAGGTCAGGGTTGGGGTCCCGCAGAGCACATGTCCTGCTGCTACCTGTACGCCAGGATACCAGCCTAAAAGCTGCCGGTTCTGCAGTTCTGCGCACGCCAAACTCTGTTTAAAAAATTGGAAATTTGACATTTACTGTAATTTCTGAGAAGCTTTACCAGACTTGAAGTAAAATTGCCACTCCTCCATAAGTCTAAATAAATTCGGCCTTAATTTATTTATTTATATATATATATATATATATATATATATATATATATATATATATATATATAGTGTATGTGTGTGTGTAAATAATATTTAACTTGAAAGTTTAAAACGGATCATCCATCCATCCATTATCTATACCTGCTTAATCCATCTCGCAGGGGTCAGTCAGAGTCTATCCCGGCACATAGTAGGCGAAAGGCACCCAGGACAGGTCGCCAACACACAAGACAGACAACCATGCACACTCACATTCACACCTACGGGCAATTAGGAATGATCAATTAACCTACCCTGCATGATGTTTTTGGACTGTGGGAGGAAGCCGGAGTACCCGGAGGGAACCCACACAAGCACAGGGAGAACATGCAAACTCCACACAGAAAGACCCACCGGGCCGGGAATCAACTCAACTCAACTTTTCTCCAACTCAAAAACAAACATTTCATGAATATGTTCTTATGAGTCATTGTAAACATGGGATATTCTATATAAAACGAGCGCAAGACGGCCAATACAATCCAACTTCTTTCCAGAGGAAAAGGCGTCAACGTCCTGTTTTTGTGGGAAGTGATTCAATTAAAAACAACAGAAAACAACGAGACGGCTCACATTCACAACGTGGTGATGTTTATTTCAAGATAGGATGTGCTGTAAACGTGTGCCAGATCTATAAATAACCTGTGGTATGAATTATGAAGTTTTTTCCGGGTGTGAGCCACTTACTGGATTTTTACTAGTATTTCCCAAACGAACTACTAGAATAAAACGGCGCTCTGGGACACACAATGCAAGATATGTAAGTGTAACTCTTCCTGTTTTATATGTATAAAGAATTACTGTAATATTTCATTTGATTGCAATTTTACAGGCATTTAAAAATCGATGTACAAACGGGAGCGCCGGCGCTCCAGGCGGTCATTAAAGGCGGAACAAAAAACATCTCGGTAGATGAGGTCTCAAGAACTTGTCAATAAAGAGCAGAGCTTCTGTGATGGCAGTGCGGCACCAGCACACAGCGCTCAAAGATGAATAACACATCCTGGTACCTGGACTTGGTCTGTGCCCCGCCTCGTTTTCTGTGAAAACGGTCAAGTAAATTTTAATAACGGTTAATATAAATGTTGAGGTGTTTGTTAATATAAAGGTGTTAAACAAGTGTACAGTGTGCTTTAGTGCCCAAACCATAAGTCCTGTCAGATAAACATTTACATTTTGATGCGGCAGAGACACGATCGCCAGCGTTGTGCAGGCAACCCTTCATTGATTGTGACGCTCCATTCAGTCTGCCTCCATCACACCACCGGCTGGCCAGAAGTATCATGTTGTGACATATAATCACCCCATAAAGCTCCAGGTAATACCAGAGCCAGAGAAGTGTCTTCTGTGAGGCACAAACATTTTGCGTCGTGCTGTGCAAGTCAGGCATTAACTGTCACACATCCTATGTCCACACTCATGTGGTATCAGATGTGTCCGTATGAAAACGAGCTCAGGCCGCTTCCCAGGAGTCTGTCCAGGGAGGAAACGAGCGGATACTTAAAACGGCACTAAATATAGTTTCGAATGCGGTCAGTGGTGCATGCAAGTAAAGCCACTATTAGCACATTACTGCTCCATTTTCAGTTTCCAAAGATGACGCAGAAGTGCATGAACCTGAGGGGCAGTGGGGCAAAATGGAGCTGCTGGCTGCATGCAGTTCCTGGTTGCTCCAATGTCTTTTATCATGTTTATGCACAAGCATGGAATAAAAAAAGCATAGGCATTAATTTAAAGGATGGATAGGAGATGTTGGAAAAGAGAGTCAGCCTTTGAAAGAAAACGCAGCCCTCATCCTGCAGACCTGTCTTTAAAGCCACGCCTCCACACCACAGCGTCGTAGAGATGCATTCCCGAAGAAACCAACAACCCGGCTGTTCCAGGGATGCTCCCAAGGTTTTATAAAGCCCTGTTGCTCCTAGATGGGGTTTATTTGATCTTATTTGGAAAGGAGTATGTTTTGATTAATTTCTTATCTCTCGGTTCAATTCAATTACTTTTACGTCCGAAAGTTATCTAAAGGTTTACAAAATATAAAATACATGTTCAATATTTCTAATAATATATATCGTATATTGAATTTCTGACATTTGTTAGAAGTTTATTGTATTTGATTTGAGCGCTTTGTTCTGTCGTGGCTGAAGTCATATTTGGTTTTCTTGTTTAAAATAAACTCTTTTTGAGCTTCATTGGTCAATTTTTCAGCAGGTGTCTGTGTTTGTGTCCTGATGGTCGATGAGTCGTGTTTCCTGAGGAATGATTCATCCCCTGGCAAAAATAAATGTCTGTTTCCAATCTCACGAAGCCAAACAATAGTTGTCGTAGCTGTTCTTGGGGTGATAACGATGTGTGATGATTTAAAAAAAAATGTAATGGTAGTTATTCAGCAGTAATGGATTCTGTCTCTTAGTTCACAGAGGAGAAGCTCGGCCAGGCTGAGAAGACCGAGCTGGATCCTCACTTAGAAAACCTGATAACCAGGGCAGACGGCACCAAAAACTGGACTGAAAAGATCTTGAAACAGACGGAGGTTCTCCTGCAGCCCAACCCAAGTAAGTTCTTCAAGTTGCATTCCAGTATTCCTCAAATAATGGCCAGTAGGGCAGGATGTTAGGAGGAACCTTCAGGGCTCCATACACACTGTATGAACTGAGACGGAAATCTTATACCAAAAACAAAAAAAAAAAAATCTCTTAAAACCTTTAATTTCTGTTAGCTGGAAATACTTGTTTCTAACAATTTGGGTATGTTTTGACCGCAGCAACTTTGTTTAGGGATGTGAGTCACTTATTCCGTAGAGATAATTAAGGATATTAAAAGTCCCTGCTGATCCTTGATGACCAAAAGCATTGTGTTTTCCACAATGTTGGGCTTGTAGTCTGGGTTAGACGTGATCATTCTGGATTCTTGAACTGTTGAGTCCCACATTTCCCTTCAGTTTTTGCAGCAGAGGTCAGTAGAGGTCATCTAGATGAATTCAGACTATCACACATAATTATTTACTGACTAATGACAATCAGAAATTGTGGTTTAACAGAATAACAAAATAACTAACGAAGCTGCACTGAACAAAAATGATGGGACTGTCAATTTAATATTAATTTCACAACGTTTTAAGTCAGTCACTTTAATCCAGTGATGTTTGTCTCAGTGAGACTTGTGCACCTGTAGGCAGGTGTTCTGGTCCTCAGTCATCTCCAGACGTCTCAGGTTTGAAGGTTTCTTCTCCAGACTCCATGTTCCAGATGTTTCCACAGATGTTCAACAGGATGTAGATCAGGACTCATAGAAGAACACTTCAGAATAGTCCATGTTTGGTTCTGAGTGGTTCTTGGCTGGTTTTAGTTGTGTGTTTTGGGTTGTTATCCTGTTGGAGGACCAATGACCTGCGCCTGAATCCAAGCTTCCAGACTCTGGACAGCACATGTGTCTCCAGAAGATCTTGATAGTCCTGAGGTTTCATTGTACCTGCACAGATTCAAGGCCCCCTGAACCAGACCCAGCAGAGCAGCTCCAGAACAGAACCGAGCCTCCTCCATGTCTCACAGCAGAGACAACCTCTTGAAGACTTCATTTTTGGCTTGGAGATGGTCTTCCAGCCTTCACCTTTAACGTGCTGGTCTAGAATGTTGTCACTTTCTCTGCTCCATGCTCAGATTGGTGAACACCACGATACCAAACAGCAGAGTGACGACTTTTTTAAATAGTCAGACTGAGTGAAGATTGAAGACCCCTGAAATTTTAATTGGAGGACACAGTTTACGTTTCGCATGTCACTATGGTCCCGTTGTCTGTTTCTAGGGGTGTCAACTAATTTTTCCAGTTAAGATTATTATCTTTTTTAATGATTCTGTTCAAACACAATTCAAAAGCAGTGTTGGATTTTCAATAGTTGATTTACCGTTAATTATTATCCTGACTTTTGTCAGTTAAAAGTCATTTAATTGATTGCTGTGGATTTTTATTTCTTTAGTAGAAGAGTACCAATTATTTTGTCCGTGTGTCCACGTGTTTGCTTATTTCTTGCCCCATTTAATCTAATTGTGACTTCTGGGAAACTCACCCAACATTAGTTTTAGAATTATTTTTCTTTTTAATATTATTTATTGTAAATAGAAATTCACCTTTTAGGGTCTTTTTATTTGAATTGAACTTGAAATGAATGTCTCAGAACTTGACCTTTGTGTTTTGTTAACTCCCATGCTTCAGTTGACCAGACCGGTAAGTCCTTCTTTAATTTTCCAGAATTCTGTGGGTGGGTGGAATTGCAGTGCTTGTCAACAACAGATGGTGTAATCCAAACACGCTGCTGTGAAACATCGTTTCTGCAGCTGGTTATTGAGCTGTTGGCTGTGAGTTTCTGCCATCAGCTAGGACTGATGCTGCCAGCCAGCGGCTTCTTCAGCGCTGCTGTTGCTAAGCTACGGACACAACAACCCAGCACATTTGGTCGCTGCTGATTTAAACCACATCCCTCTTTCTGACACATTTCCAACAGTGTTCAAGTGTTTCACCAGAGAAAACACAATGTATTTGTTTTATGCAAATGTCAGAGATGCAATCAGCTCCTCTGCACAATCTGCTTTCTGCAAGGTGGATCATAATCTGGTGTTTCTCTCCTCGCCTACAAACCCATCATCTGGAAGAAAGCTGTGAACTAAAGGAGTGAAGGAGGTGGTCACAGGAAGCTGAAGAAACTCTATAACCTGATACAATCACTCATTGAAGAGACATAAATCATGGTTACCGCATTAATTAATTTCCCTTTTGAAATTGGATTTGAATTTTGGCTTAAATCCTGTTTGTCAAATAATTGCGTGATGTATTATGTGTTGTTTCTCTTCTGAGCTTGTATTTACTATTACTTACTTCTTGTAAGTTCTATTCAAAAGCAGATGATGATTAAGATAAGTTGAAAGCATTATTATTGGTACTTAACCTTAACCTGAGGACAAATAGAGGTGAACAACATCCATCCATTTTAATCCTGTACAGGGTCATGGGGGTCTGCTGGAGCCTATCCCAGCTGGCGACCCTGGACAGGTCGCCAGTCCATCGCAGGGCCACATACAGAGACAAACAATCATGCACGCTCACACTCACACCTATGGGCAGTTTAGATTAACCAATCAATCTGGTATACATGTTTTTGGACCGTGGGAGGAAGCCAGAGTACCTGGAGGGAACCCACTCAAGCACGGGGAGAACATACAAACTCCACACAGTAAGACCCACCGGGCCGGGAATTGAACCAGGAACCTTCTTGCTGTGAGGCAACAGTGGTGACCTCTACCAGGGGGAAATCTTTAGATAATTTTGTACTTGTTCATGTGTAATTAGGTTTCTAATCATGGGGGTATTCAGTGCACTTATTATCCCAAACACTTTTATGCGAGTAGTTGCACGATTATTCATTAATTAGGAAAATGTGCATCACATAAGTTTTGAGATAAACATTTTGAGTTGTTTATAAAAGGGCCAAACCTTCCAGAGACAGATATATTCATCTTTGCTTGTCACAACAGAAATGAAAAATTCTTTTTTTTATGATCTGCTATTCAGGCTCACGAATCGAGGAGTTCATTTATGACAAGCTGGACAAGAAGCTTCCCTCCAGGGCCACCAACGCAGAGCTGCTGGGCCAATACATGCTGGACGCCGCAAATGAGTTTGGCCCTGAGACGCCATATGGTGAGCAGAGCTGAAACTGCTACTGGTGCCATTAGTGGGACTAAGGGGGGGATTATACATCTGGGAATTATGTCCCCACGCATTTCTAATGACATGTGTATTTGAAAAAGGATTTTACATATTAATGTCTCCACAAAGCTGCTGCTGATCAGCATCTGCTTGAACAATCAGTCTGTTTAAAGTCCCCATGATCTGAGTTCAACATTTGAATGCCTTTGTGTTCTGTCTGGGACAAGTCCTAGTACATTTGTAGCTGGGCATTTTTGCTTTCCAAAGAATTTCCAAAGAGAATTTTGCAGAGATAATGTAAAAATGTTTTGGCGGGATCTGATCAGACCTCTGGAGTTGATCAGTCGGAGCAGACTGAGCTTTTCAGGAGAGTCAAATGTTGATGTCTGCTTGCAGTTTCATAGGAACAACAAATATATCACATTCATTTGAAGTTGTGTTGATGAAGCAAAGTTCATTAACAATTGTCAAGACATGTGATTCTGCTGTGTTTGTAGTAGCTCTTAGATTGCTGTTGTGAGCCACATTCCCAATGAAGCTGTTCACCTTTACATGTTTATTTGCTCACATTGTAAAACAAATCTGAAATTGTTCCTTTAAGACAACATGCAATTCAATTCAATTCAATTCAGTTATTACATAAACAACGTCAGGTAAAAACTCCCCTAGTGGGAGAAAATCTTTTGATCTTTTTGATAACTCAAAAAAGAACACGTGGTAAATTTTTCAGCATCACTCTGGGATTAATATGCTGTTATTTTTACAAAATTACAAATCCTGATCAAAATAACTCCAAGGTTTCACTGGTTTCACAGTTTTACTGGAAGCCAGTACTGGTTCTGTTTCATCTGGCCTCATAGACAAATACATCTGCGTATCATCAGCATAACAATGAAAATTAATGCCGTGGTTCTGGATAATACTTCCCAAGGGCTGCATGTATAAACTGAACAAGATTGGCCCTAGAACTGAACCCTGCGGGACACCATAGCAGACCCTCGTCTGTACTGAAGAAACCTCATGAACATGAACAAACTGGAATCTATCAGACAGATATGATTTAAACCAATCTAGAACTGTCCCTTTAACCCCAACAACATACTCTAGCCTCTGCAGTAAAATGCTGTGATCTATAGTATCAAAAGCAGCGCTGAGGTCCAGCAAAACCAGTATGGACACTAATCCATTATCTGAGGTCCAGCAGAACCAGTATGTAGACTAACCCATCATCTGAGGTCCAGCAGAACCAGTATGTAGACTAACCCATCATCTGAGGTCCAGCAGAACCAGTATGGACACTAATCCATTATCTGAGGTCCAGCAGAACCAGTATGGACACTTAACCCATTATCAGAGGTCCCGCAGAACCAGTATGCACACTAATCCATTATCTGAGGTCCAGCAGAACCAGTATGGACACTAATCCATTATCTAAGGTCCAACAGAACCAGTATGGACACTAATCCATCATCTGAGGTCCAGCAGAACCAGTATGGACACTAATCCATTATGAGGTCCAGCAGAACCAGTATGGACACTAATCCATTATCTGAGGTCCAGCAGAACCAGTATGGACACTAATCCATTATGAGGTCCAGCAGAACCAGTATGGACACTAACCCATTATGAGGTCCAGCAGAACCAGTATGGACCCTAATCCATTATGAGGTCCAGCAGAACCAGTATGGACACTAATCCATTATCTGAGGTCCAGCAGAACCAGTATGGACACTAACCCATTATGAGGTCCAGCAGAACCAGTATGGACCCTAATCCATTATGAGGTCCAGCAGAACCAGTATGGACACTAATCCATTATCTGAGGTCCAGCAGAACCAGTATGGACACTAACCCATTATGAGGTCCAGCAGAACCAGTATGAACACTAATCCATCATCTGAGGTCCAGCAGAACCAGTATGGACACTAATCCATCATCTGAAGTCCAGCAGAACCAGTATGGACACTTAACCCATTATCAGAGGTCCAGCAGAACCAGTATGGACATTAACCCATTATGAGGTCCAGCAGAACCAGCATGGACACTAATCCATCATCTGAGGTCCAGCAGAACCAGCATGGACACTAATCCATCATCTGAGGTCCAGCAGAACCAGCATGGACACTAATCCATCATCTGAGGTCCAGCAGAACCAGCATGGACACTAATCCATCATCTGAGGTCCAGCAGAACCAGCATGGACACTAATCCATCATCTGAGGTCCAGCAGAACCAGCATGGACACTAATCCATCATCTGAGGTCCAGCAGAACCAGCATGGACACTAATCCATCATCTGAGGTCCAGCAGAACCAGCATGGACACTAATCCATCATCTGAGGTCCAGCAGAACCAGCATGGACACTAATCCATCATCTGAGGTCCAGCAGAACCAGCATGGACACTAATCCATCATCTGAGGTCCAGCAGAACCAGCATGGACACTAATCCATCATCTGAGGTCCAGCAGAACCAGCATGGACACTAATCCATCATCTGAGGTCCAGCAGAACCAGCATGGACACTAATCCATCATCTGAGGTCCAGCAGAACCAGTATGGACACTAATCCATCATCTGAGGTCCAGCAGAACCAGCATGGACACTAATCCATCATCTGAGGTCCAGCAGAACCAGCATGGACACTAATCCATCATCTGAGGTCCAGCAGAACCAGTATGGACACTAATCCATCATCTGAGGTCCAGCAGAACCAGTATGGACACTAATCCATCATCTGAGGTCCAGCAGAACCAGTATGGACACTAATCCATCATCTGAGATCCAGCAGAACCAGTATGGACACTAATCCATCATCTGAGATCCAGCAGAACCAGTATGGACACTAATCCATTATCTGAGGTCCAGCAGAACCAGTATGGACACTAATCCAGCTCAGCTCAGGGAGGTCTGCAGGAACCAAACGGTCTAGAGTCAGCTCAGGGAGGTCTGCAGGAACCAAACGGTCTAGAGTCAGCTCAGGGAGGTCTGCAGGAACCAAACGGTCTAGAGTCAGCTCAGGGAGGTCTGCAGGAACCAAACGGTCTAGAGTCAGCTCAGGGAGGTCTACAGGAACCAAACGGTCTAGAGTCAGCTCAGGGAGGTCTACAGGAACCAAACGGTCTAGAGTCAGCTCAGGGAGGTCTACAGGAACCAAACGGTCTAGAGTCAGCTCAGGGAGGTCTACAGGAACCAAACGGTCTAGAGTCAGCTCAGGGAGGTCTACAGGAACCAAACGGTCTAGAGTCAGCTCAGGGAGGTCTATTCAATTCAATTCAATTTTATTTATATAGCTTCTATTACAACACAAGTTGTCTCTAGGCGCTTTCCAGAGATCCAGAACATGACCCCCGAGCAATTATTACATAAACAGCGGCAGGTAAAAACTCCCCTAGTGGAAGAAAAACCTTAAACCAAACAGTGGCAGGTAAAAACTCCCCTTTAAGAGGGAAGAAACCTGGATCAGGACCTGGCTCATGAGGGGGGACCCTCCTGCCGAAGGCCAGCCGGGTAGAGCAAGAAATAAGAAAGAATAGAGACATAGAGACACCGTCAAAGGTACAAGACAGGATACAATAGTAACTATCATCAGTAGTCCAATTAGACTTCTGTGTATATGGGTGATATATGGATAGACGGTGATACAAGGGGATGAGGACTGCAGGTCGGGGTGTCAGCAAGCATCCAACAGACATCCACACAGGCAGGTGAAGGCAGACACTGGGATGGTCAGAGGTGGAACTGCAGGTCAGAGGTGGAACTGCAGGTCAGCAAGCAGCTCCTGAGGCTCTGGTCCGCAGGACATGCAAAGAAGAGGAAAAGAAGGGCCAGACAAGCACAAAAAACTACCAGAACAATGGACCACAATTAGGTTTATGGGATACTGTTAATAAATGAGGGTTGAGGTGAAGAAGAGACAGAGAAGGCAAAGAGAAACAGAGAAGGTGAAAGGCACCACTCAGTGGATCATGTTGGTGCCCCCCTGCAGCAGAGGCCTATAACAGCATATCTACACCGAAGCTGTTTAAGATGAGCTGCTCTAGTCTGGTCCTGCAGCTGCAGCTTTGACTACTGGCCCTGACACGTTAAGGTACTAAATGTACACTAACTATATGCTTTATTAAACAGAAATGTTTTAAGTTTAGTTTTAAAGGTGGAGGTGGTGTCAGCCTCCTTAACCCAAACTGGAAGTTGGTTCCAGAGTGATGGTGCCTGATAACAGAAACCTGTCCTCCAAATCTACATTTGGATCTTCTAGGAACTACGAGTAAACCTGCACTCTGAGAACGGAGAGCTCTATTAGGAACGTACGGTACTATCAGGTCTTGCAAATATCGTGGCGCTAGGCCATTTTGGACTTTATATGCCAGTAATAAAATTTTGAATTGGATTCTAAATTTTACAGGGAGCCAATGGAGGGAAGCTAAAACTGGAGAGACGTGGTCTCTCTTGTTGGTTCCTGTCAGCACTCGCGCTGCTGCATTTTGGATCAGCTGGAGGCTGTTCAGAGAATTACTTGGACATCCAGCCAACAACACGTTACAGTAATCTAGTCTAGAAGATACGAACGCATGAATTAGTTTTTCGGCATCACTCTGCGAGAGGATGCTCCTGATCTTTGTGATATTACGGAGGTGGAAAAACGCAGTTTTACAAACCTGATTAATATGCTGTTTAAATGACAAATCCTGATCGAATATAACGCCAAGGTTTCGCACAGTTTTACTGGAGGCCATCGCAAGACCATCTAATCCCTTCCTAAGCTGTTTGGGACCACAAACAACAACTTCTGTTTTATCAGAATTTAGTAGCAAAAAATTTCTGGACATCCAGTCCTTGATGTCCTTAATACACACCTGAAGTTTGTCTAATGGTTCTGTTTCATCTGGCTTCATAGACAGATACAGCTGCGTATCATCAGCATAACAATGAAAATTAATGCCGTGGTTCCGGATAATACTTCCCAAGGGCTGCATGTATAAACTGAACAGGATTGGCCCTAGCCCTGAACCCTGCGGGACACCATAGCAGACCCTCGTCTGTACGGAAGAAACCTCATGAACATGAACAAACTGGAATCTATCAGACAGATATGATTTAAACCAATCTAGAGCTGTCCCTTTAATCCCAACAACATACTCTAGTCTCTGCAGTAAAATGCTGTGATCTACAGTATCAAAAGCAGCACTGAGGTCCAGCAGAACCAGTATGGACACTAACCCATTATCTGAGGCCATAAGAAGGTCATTCGAGACTCGAACCAGTGCTGTTTCTGTGCTATGATGCATTCTGAACCCTGACTGAAAAATTTCAAATAGATCATTTCTATACAAATGCTCACACAGCTGGCTTGCAACTACCCTTTCCAGAATTTTAGAGATAAATGGAAGGTTGGAAATTGGTCTATAGTTAGCTAAAATGTCTGGGTCAAGAGAGGGTTTTTTAAGTAATGGTTTGATTACTGCGACTTTAAAAGCCTGTGGTACATATCCTAAGACTAGGGACAAGTTAATCTGTTTCAGTATTGTCGGTCCAATCAGAGAGAAAACATTTTTGAGTAGTCGAGTAGGGATTGGGTCTAACAGGATGATTTAGATCCATTGACGACTGAGGTCAGCTCAGAGAGGTCAACAGGAACAAAACAGTCTAGAGTCAGGTCGGAGCATAAGGGGGTCGCCGAGGTTGAAGAAATTCCCACAGCCACTGCCAGGAGGGCCTGGCCGATTTCCTCTCTAATTCTGACAATTTTATTGCTACAGAAGCTCATAAAGTCTTCACTACTGAGAGCTGCAGGGATGCACGGCTCAACAGAGTTGTGGCTCTTTGTCAGCCTGGCTACAGTGCTGAACAGAAAACGTGGGTTATTTTTATTATCCTCTATTAACACTGAATAATAGGCTGTTCTAGCTTTGCGAAGCGCTTTTTTATACACTATTAGACTATCTTTCCATGCATAATAAATATCTACAGACCTACAAGAGAACCACTTTCTTTCCATTTTACGCACTTTCTGTTTTAACATACGAATATGTGAGTTTGAACCAGGGAGTTAAGCTCCTATGGTTAGAGACCCTCTTTCTCAAAGGAGCAACTACATCTAAAGCTGTATGCAACACATCTGCAGTGCTACCAACAAGGAAATCAACGTCTGCAGAGGTAGAACCGAGGTCACAGCCCTCAACTGCTTCACTATGTTCCACTGTAAGAAGATGAAGAGCAATGGCCTCCCTAAATTTAGTGATAGCTTTATCGGATAGACACCTGCTAAAGTAATTCCTCCTATTATGCGTAACGTTGAAAATGTTGAATTCAAACGTTATTAAATAGTGGTCGGATAGGAGGGAGTTTACATGTGACACTAACAGATTATCAAGTTCTACACCGTAGACGAGGACCAGATCAAGAGTATGATTAAGACAATGCGTTGGTTCGTTAACTTTTTGTAAAATCCCCATCGATTCTAGAAGAGAATCAAAAGCCAACTTAAGACTGTCGTCAACATCCATATGAATGTTAAAGTCGCCCACTATGATGACTTTATCTGTACTGATCAATAAACTAGATAACAAATCTGAGAACTCAGACAGAAACTCCAGATAATCTCCAGCAGGAGGCCGGTAAACTACCACCAACAAGACTGGCTTCTCTGATTTCCAGCTCGGCAGTTGTAAGCTAAGCGTGAGGCTTTCAAACTTATTATAATCGCATTTAGGTTTGGATTTTATTGTAAGACTGGAGTCGTAGATCGCCGCTACTCCTCCACCTCGACCTGTGATTCGAGGAATATGATAATTAACGTAACTGGACGGCGTCGATTCATTTAAACTAACAAACTCTTCCTCTTGGAGCCACGTTTCTGTTAGGCAGAAAATGTCACTCCGGGTCTCAGTAATTAGATCGTTTACTAATAGAGACTTGGAGCTTAAAGATCGTATATTTAGTAATCCGCATCTAATTGTTTGGTCTTTAGTTCGCACTAAATGCGTATTTGTTTTTATTTTTACGAGGTTATTTTGGTTAACGCCTCTATTACGTCGCGCTTGGTGAACATTTGGAGGACGGGGAATCGATACTAAATCTATTTTACTTGGCA
The DNA here is from genome assembly GCA_014839995.1 of Xenentodon cancila. Classification (NCBI taxonomy): domain Eukaryota; kingdom Metazoa; phylum Chordata; class Actinopteri; order Beloniformes; family Belonidae; genus Xenentodon; species Xenentodon cancila. The sequence continues at coordinate 26,086,326 of CM026215.1, read as the reverse complement.
CCTCGTTAGAATCTCCAATTACATCATTTACTTCTACCTTTTTATTGGCAGGCGATAGTCCTCGAGAAGCAGCAGAGAAGCGTGTAAGACTGCAGCTCTGCACCCCGGCCTGGACCCTGGATTGTCAGGGGGAGGAGCTAATAATATCAGCCAGATTTCTAGAGATGAGAGCTGCACCATCCCGGGTGGGATGAATGCCGTCTCTTCTAAGCAGACCAGGCTTTCCCCAAAACGTCTTCCAATTGTCAATAAAGGCCACGTCGTTTTCTGAACACCACCGAGACAACCAGCGACGGAGCGACAACATGCGGCTAAACATGTCATCAGCGGTCAGATTGGGGAGGGGACCAGAGAAAACTACGGAGTCCGACATGGTTTTGGCGTAGTTACACACCGAGACAATATTGATTTTAGTGACCTCCGACTGGCGTAGCCGGGTGTCATTAGCGCCGACATGGATGATAACTTTACTGAATTTACGATTACCCTTTGCCAGCAGCTTCAAGTTTGCTTCGACGTCGCCCGCTCTGGCCCCCGGGATGCACCTAACTATGGTCGCTGGAGTCGGCCTCACATGCCTCAAAATAGAGTCGCCAATCACCAAGGTCGGTTTCTCAGCGGTTGTGTCGCTGAGTGGGGAAAAACGGTTGGAGACGTGAAGCGAATGGCGGTGTTCCGTGCGCCTTTTGGGACTACGCTTCCTCCGAACCGTCACCCAGCCGCCCTGACCGCAGGTCTACAGGAACCAAACGGTCTAGAGTCAGCTCAGGGAGGTCTACAGGAACCAAACGGTCTAGAGTCAGCTCAGGGAGGTCTACAGGAACCAAACGGTCTAGAGTCAGCTCAGGGAGGTCTACAGGAACCAAACGGTCTAGAGTCAGCTCAGGGAGGTCTACAGGAACCAAACGCTCTAGAGTCAGCTCAGGGAGGTCTACAGGAACCAAACGCTCTAGAGTCAGCTCAGGGAGGTCTACAGGAACCAAACGCTCTAGAGTCAGCTCAGGGAGGTCTACAGGAACCAAACGCTCTAGAGTCAGCTCAGGGAGGTCTACAGGAACCAAACGGTCTAGAGTCAGCTCAGGGAGGTCTACAGGAACCAAACGCTCTAGAGTCAGCTCACAGCCTAAAGGAGCTGCTGAAGCTGAAGAAACATTGACGGCCACTGCCAGAGGGGTCTGGTTGATTTCCTCTGTAATTTTGACAATTTTATTGCTGAAGAAGCTCATAAATTCTTCACTACTGAGAGCTGCAGGGATGCACAGAACTCTTTCTCTTTGCACGCAGAAATACCTCCAGATTCCTTCAGTTGGTTAATGGTATTGTGCTCTGTAGCAGGAATCTTATGTTTTTGAGGAACATTGTTTTAAAACATTTCACTGATCCTACTCACGTTAACAGACAAAGGGAAGATCCTGCACCCATCTCTTTTAAGGATTCAGCCTCGGAGCAAATCACCATTACAATTGAGAGAGAAACCATGAGGAAGTTATCCTGAAAAATATAGAGTGCTTAGTGTGTAAACAAAAATAAATGTAAATCTTAAGAATTGCTGCTTTTTTGTTTTCTCCTTGTTATTTTTTATTGTTATTTTACAGACCATCTCTCAACTCTTTGAATGACATATTGTGCATGTGCTGTACATATGTTGGCTGTAGGCACTACCCTGATCACCGTTGGAGAGTACCAGAAGCGACTGGGAGGAGCTGAGCGGGAACTTCTCCATACCTCAGCTGTCACTTTCCTCTCTCCTCTTCGCAACTTCCTGGAGGGAGATTGGAGGACTATATCAGTAAGTCCCTGCTGATTGATTCACTCCCTGGCCAATATGCATTGTGGTTTATTTAATGGCACAGTAAAGGAACGGATCACCCCAGCAACTTCTATATTGCAAGATTGTGTCAAAGTTTCCGTTTGCTGATTTTTAGAGCCGCCTCCTTGTGCTGTTGTTGGATGGTTTGTTTCTTGCAGCACATTTCTACATTTCTCATTGCTTTTATAGAAAGAGAGGCGTCTTCTTGAGAATCGACGGTTGGATCTTGACATCTGCAAGGCCCGTCTGAAAAAAGCCAAGCAGGCAGAGGCCAAAGCCGCGGTGAGCCTTTCCTTACTGCACTTTCTCGTTGTTCTCTAGAGTATTTGCATCTTAAGAAACATGAGACTAGCTGATCCCAAAATCAGAAAGCCACGACATGGCACTGAAAATCTACTCATTCTTTATGAACAGCATCTCTGATTACTTATAATTTATTTATATTTTCAGTAGAGCAGTTGTAAATACATGCGTGTTATTGATGTACGGTAATTTAAATAGCATACGCAGACACGGACACAACAGCGGGAGACTTGATCCTCTAACAGGTGTCCACGCTGAGAAGTAAAATGGGTTTTAAAATTCAAAAGTCATGAAATAACAGCAGTGTTTTCAGTTTAACTTTAAAAGTGTCAGGAGTTGGAGCATTTATTCTATCTGTGTGCAGCATCATTTTTAATTCAATTCAATGTCAATTCAGTTTTATTTATTTATTACCGTACAGTGGTATTACAATACAGTGACATATTGTAATATCACTTTACATATTTCCACCCTGTTTGGTTCCAACTGGCGGTTCTAAAGATCTCTACGTGGTCTTTATTCTACAAGATCAGAAATGTTTTCTGGCACCACATTGTTTACTGATTTGTAAACTAACAGCACTCTAAAGTCTTTTCTGGAGGTAGCCGGCAGTCAGTGTGTGATTGATGTGCTCCGTTGTGCTCAGGTTTCTTGGTTCTTGTGAGAACTCTGGCAGCACCATTCTGGATGAGTTGAAGTTGTTTTATCGTTTTTTGGGGGGAAGACTTGACAGAAGAGTGTTACAGTAGTCAAGTCTGCTGGAGATGAAGACACGGATGACGTCTCTAAACCTGCTCCGAACATCAGATCTCTGACTCTCTGTGCTTGTTTGAGGTCATAGAAACTTGTTTTAGTTGCAGCCTCGACGTGACTGCTGAAGCTCAAGTCTGAGTCCATTAAAACTGCAGGATTTCTAACCTGGGATTGTGGTTTGAACCCTCTGGAATCCAGCTGGGCAGAAACTTTTATTCTATTTTTTACCAAATGGGATTATTTCTCTGTCTTGATTTAAAAGAAGGAGCTTGACAGCTTCCTTCCTTAAATTGTCTGTGAAGTGTGCACTGTGTGAGGTTGTTGTGATTTGCACTTCAAGGCCACCGTAGTTTCCAGGTCATCAGGTGGAGATTTGGGGTGTTGCGAGCAGCTTGCCGACTTCCCTCTGGAGGGTGCTAATGACTCAGAGTTGCAAGAGTTAATAAGAGCAGACTACAGATCCAAAGAAGGACAAAGTCATAAGTCGCAGTTGAAATCATCTTTGGATGTGCTTTACAGGGGCCAGTGCCCACTTCCAGAGTAACAGACACCACTCGTCTGTACAGTAGTCAGACTGAAGACACCCATGTCTCCAAACAGTTACATGCATTTAGGAGGTGGAGAACAAACAGAACGAGAGCCCAGAGGATGCAGAGGTTCTAAGTAGCTTTGAAAACACTGTAACCTTTAAGGATGGTCGCTATCAAGTGCAGTCCCCATGGCGATCTGATAGAGGATACCTTTCCGACAACTTTATGGTAGCAAATGGCCGTCTTGAGAGCTTGAAGATGAAACCTAAAACTGATGTGTCCTTATCCTTATCCAAGACTGCCTACAACAAGGCGTCTGTGAGGAGGTACCAGCAGACACACTTTCTTCACACGTTCACACATAGGGAGTGGTGGCCTAGTGGTTACAGTGGTGGGCTTGGGCGTGGAGGACCCAGGTTCAAGCCCACAATGGTAAATCACTGAGCAAGGCCCTTAACTCCCAATTGCTCCCCGGGGCGCTGCCCTGCTAGCAGCCCCACTGCTCACTAGTGGACCAATTTCGGTGTGCATTGTACATACACGATGTCAACACTGACAAGAAAGGGAAGAGGAGAGGTTCTGTGCTCTCTTTAAAATGAGCTTTAAATGCTAAAATCCAGACCGTCTGCCGCTCATCATTTTAGAGCTTCCGCTCCGTAATGACGCCTTCTGAAATAGTAATGAAAATCTGCTTTGACGTTCATGCTTTGTTGTTGCGGAGGATTTCCTCTCACTCTGCTCTGTTCAGCATCTGTTTACATCCGAGTCTCTGACTCCAGCACTGATCTCTGGAACAGTCAGTAACGGTGTTATAACCACATGGCTGAACGCATGACTGGGAAACAGATGCAGCAACAAATGCCACTTGAAACTGTACAAAGGATAGACTCCTTTTAATCAATCTTGAAAAGAGGTAGTGTTGGCATCTGGCCACTAGGGGGCATTTGGGAGGCATCAAAGAGGAAAAGGAGCTTCCAGACTGTTATCAGCTGCAAGTTGCAATGCCAACCAGGCTCTGTGAAGGTCCAGACTTGTCAGTGCCTCTGGTGACGGTCATTCACGCTTCTGTGATGGCAGCATTAATCCAGAAAACTGCAGAGACTTTAGAGCAATACATGCTTCATTCAAAACCACATCTACTCAACTGACCGCAAGACGATACCAAATCACATACGGCACATATTAGAAAAACAAGGCAAGTTTTCTGTATTACACACTTCATGTAGGAGGCAGTGCAAAGTGTTTTTACATAGAACGTACAGCAACATTCAAAAGAAAATGTATGAAGCATTGTAAGCATTAGCAACCAGCCAACTCATTCACAAATAACTGTACTTCCTAGTGCTGAACACCAGGGGGCATGTTCAGTTTTATTCTGACTGATGCAGGGCAAAAGGGAGCATGGCTGTACTCCAAGATGCAGTCATTGTTTTTCTTTCTTTTCCTTGTTTTTAAACCCCGCATGCCAAGCAGAACTTTCACAGAGATATTGTATTTATTCTAGCGTGAAGGCGACAAGCTGCCTTCTGGAGAGGTCACTCTTTGACACTCTCACTCATAGTGCAATACACCTTCCACCTACAACGAAACTGCTGTTTTCATGTAGGTGGCTGAAACTGTGTCATGCAACAGTGGTAACGAAGTTGACGCAAATGGTGATGGTTCCAGAAAGACACTAAATCTGCTGGTGGACAAAGGTTTATTGTATGGGAATGTCAGTGGAGGGTGCATGATGTAGCCACCCACTGGAGATGGATCTATCTTTGGAAAAGTGCCCGGACGAGTCAAAATTTCATGCATATACATGTAAAAAAAAAAAAAAAAAAATGGACATGTAGCCATAAAAAGATGCTTTTTGTTGTTGTTGATGTTTTCTTTGACATGGACTGTCAGATAAATAGTTTGTCTGTTTGTGCGACTGCATGATTTTTTCAACATGTTTCCCCCTTCCTGCTCTTGTTTGTAGGCGGCACCTGATTTTCAGGAGACGAGGCCTCGAAATTATGTTCTCTCTGCCAGCGCATCGGCGGTAAGATTTCCAAATAAAAACACACGTGAGACAGCAGGCAGGCTTTCAAGCTAAAGCCAGCTTTTAAAAGTGTAAATTCATGAACAAAAGTGCTACGTTCCATGTGTAACTATCCTCCTTAACTAACTTTGGAAACAAAAAAGATGACTTGTGAAAGTGTTGATGAAACACCGGGGTTAGACTGAGGCTGGATGATACCTGAACCTCTGAGCACATCTGTTGCTGCTCTGCTGCCGGCCCGTCTTCCTCTCTGCTCTTCTCAGTGAGGATCATGAACATGAAAATGGAGGTTTTGCTTTGGCAATCGGCCTCTGTAGGCCTGTCCCACACTGTATTTGTTGTACCGAGAAGATGACTGAATGGAGCTTGTCTGTGACTGTTTGTGGTGGTTCGTCGTTAGACTTGTATATGTGCACAAACATCTGGTCTTCTTTTCACCTCAGCACATAATCTGCTTCCATCTAACCTGTCCTCTACATCCTCTTCTCTCACACCAACTAACTTCATGTCCTCTTTCCTTTCATTTCAGTAGGTTTTGAATAAATAAAACGGTCTTGGAGTTGTGGTTATGATAACTACTGTGACTAATCCTGTTGGCGATGGCGGGATGATCATAAGCTGATAGAGTAGCAGCTGTCTCCAGCGTGTTCAGCGTGTTTTGTGACAACTCACTGTTTATTATTTATTATTGTTACATTTTCTATTTTTTTCTCAACAATGATGAGCTACATAAGAGTAAATTCTTACTTTTGAACTAACTTTGCTTACGTTTGTATAGTTTTATGAGCAGCCAGGTTTGTCCGTCACAAATTTAAATGAAGCACATATTTTTTACTTAAGATTTCATTTTGGATGCATTTTCGTTACTTGCACATACCTTAAACAATCTTAGATGGTTTAAGTTTTTAAAATTCCCTATTCGTTTAGTTGATTAATCAATTCAATAATCGTCAATTAATCAACTATTACCATAGTGGTTAGTTGAAGCCCTAGTTTCCGTGGTGACTGACGTGACAGCTGTTGTCCCTGTCTGATGGGAGTCCTGACTCTGTCTGTGTCTCACTGTGGCTGGACCGCTGCAGAGCGGCTGGGAGAGCGGCTGGGAGAGCTGGGATGTGGCGACTGATCCCGCCGTGTCTGCGCAGACCCAGGTGCTTCCCTTCATAGGACTGCAGCTTTGTGTCCATGTCCCGTTCAGCCGTGGTGATAGAGTAGCAGCTGTCTCCTGTGTTTAGTGACAAGTCGCTGTACATGTACAGTTTCTAGTGGTTCTCAATAATGTGAGCTACATGAGAATCTTTCTTACTTTTGAAATAGCTTTTTGTTTTCTATTAGGAAAATGTTGTTTTGTGTGTGATATGCAGTGGTAAGAAAAAGCTGCAAAGTAATCTATTGCAACAACTGGACAGACTTTGGTCATTTAGAGTTGATCCATAATTGTATACCTTGTGTCGTAGGGTCTTAATCTGACAGGGTTGTTCACACCAAAAATTCTAGGAATATGTCTGCCACACTTCAACTGAGTTTTTGCAGTAATTTTAAAGGTCAAATGGGTCCTGTTATTTGTATCTTCAAATATTCAGTGAGAAATATTTTTTAAATGTCATAGTCCCAAGAAAAAGGTAATTTACCAAATTAAGCATCAACAGGAAACAATATTGTAAATACTTACAGGATGATTGTCACTGCTCCTCTAGATCATCAAAGCATCAATCATTTCCAGGTTAGAGAAACAGAAAAACGGTGAAAGGTAGCTGTGGTTTTTAAACGTACAGCATCTTAATATTAATACAGCTTTTGACAAATACACTATATTGCCAAAAGTATATTCCACAGTCAACTGTCAGCTGTATTATAAGAACATGGAAGCGTTTGGGAAAGACAGCAACTCGGCCATGGAAACTGATGGAGCGGGGCCAGCGGATGCTGAGGCACATAGTGGGAAGAGGTCACCAACTTTCTGCAGAGTCAGTCGCTGCAGACCTCCAAACTTCATGTTTCCTTCAGATTATCTCCAGAACAGTGTCAGAGAGCTTCATGGATGAGTTTCCATGGGCGAGCAGCTGCATCCAAGACAAACATCACCAAGTATAATGCAAAGCGTTGGATGCAGTGGTGTAAAGCAGCCGCTGCTGGACTCTAGAGCAGTGGAGACACCTTCTCTGTAATGACGAATGGGGCTTCTTCATCTGGTAATCTGATGGACCAGTCTGGGTCTCCGTTGTCCCTGGGATCTGCTGAAGCCACTCTCCCAGCGTGGAAGACACAGCTCCAAGTGCTCCAGCTACTATCAGCTCCACTGCTGTCTTCAGCTTCCAGATCTTCTCCATCTCTTCCTTCAGACCCTTGGTACTTGGTGTCACTTGGGAGTGCCACATAAATCACCACTGTTCTCCTCTGGAGTTTGATGACCACTACAATGTCCGGTTGGTTAGCCGTCACCAGTTTATCCATCTGGATCTGGAAGTCTCTCTGAATCTTTGATTTTTCATTTTCCACAACTCACTGAGGTATTTTGGACCTTGACTTTGGGACTTCCAAGCCATATTCAGCAGAGATGTCTCTGGCCACATGGTTGTGGTTTTCCATGTGCTTGTGCAAGGGCGTCCATGATGGTTCCTCCTTCATATTTTCTTCCTCACTGGATTTCCGGTGTCTGAGACATTCACTCAGCAGCTTTTCTTTATTTCTTACAATATCTTGCTGGAATTTTGCTCCGGTCCTCCAGACAGACCTGATGAAGCAGTTAGTGACTCTTCTTGTCCTACATGCCTTTTCAGGGCAGTCCACATGTTTCACGGGAGTAAGATCAGGGTGAAGGTTGAGGACAGCTCCCGTATTTGCACTTTGTTGTCTTCAAGCCATTTTTTTTTAACAGATTTGGAGGTATAGTCAGAGTATATATTTGTGTATGGGTGTATTTGAAAGACCCATCCACAGCCAAGCTCGGGTCCTCATGTTGTTTGAATTGATTTATATGATCTTCTCTTTTCTGTTTTGTTTGGGGAGCAGCGAAGCTCCACCACATGATGTTAACAGTTAGGATGGTGCTCTGAGGCCTGCCAGTCACCCGTATTTTCCTGCAGCTACATCTGTTGGTTGTAATGAGTGGTTATTTGCATTCCTGTTGCTTTCAATCACCTCCGCTGATCTCTGGCATCAACAAAGTCCTTTTACCCAGACTATTGCCATTCACTGGGTCATTTCTTTTTAGACCACTCTCTGTAAACTCAAGGTTTTGACTTGTAGACTTTTACACAGACATTGTATGTGCTGATCAGCATAGACTGCAACTATCAGATTACATTTAACAACAAAAGTTAACATTGCTCATGTTAATGTTTTTTTTTTTTTTTTGTTTTTTTTTTTTGTTTTTCTTTTGTTGTTTCCTTCAACTGAAGCAACTTTCATCGCAGTACAGGTCCTATTTGACCTCACCCTTGTATTTGGTGTGTTGTGCCTGTACCTCGACGCTCTCATGACTTATTTCCTCTGAGTAATGCAGTGGAAACATCTGAATGGAGTGGAAGTGTCGGGGGGGGTTGAGGTTTGGCATCAGTTTATGGTTAGACTGAAAGGTAGTGGGGCCGTGGTGCACGTGTCTGGAGCAGTCCCCCGTGTTCCAGAAACGGAGTAAGCGGGAATAGATGATGGATGGATGGAGGGACGGATGGTGAATGCAGCCTAGAACATAAAGAGGACGCCGTTCTAATGTCTGTCACTGCGTTTGCCTCAATTATACAAATGTCAGATGAAAATGTGAAGGCTGCGTTCACGCGGCTGAAACTGAAGCCCAGGCACAGCTCACAACTGCTGCTGTTTTTAAAGGTAAACACAAAACCTTTATGTTAATAACTGACTCAGAGTGGGCTTCATCACTGTTTTCTCCTTCTCTCAGCTGCTGAGTGAGGAGGTGGACAAAGTGAGTACCTACACTGGCGAAGAGGGTATGTGGTTTGTTTCTGTGTGCATCACATCTGGTTCTGAACATGCTGTCTTTGTACTTTTACAGGCAGAACATGAGCTTCGTGTTGCTCAGACAGAGTTTGATCGTCAGGCTGAGGTCACCAGATTGCTGCTGGAAGGCATTAGCAGCACACATGTAAGTGATAATGAATCAATGATCCATAACCTTCACAGAAAATCCAGCCGTCAGCTACCATCACCAAAGATAAAGTGATGTTCCCAACATACCTACGGCAAACTATATATACCTGTGTGCTGCAAAAACTAACTTCTAAATAAAAACTCCCTGTTTCAAAAAAATTAAGGCAATTACAGAGTCATTAAAACATCACATAAATTACAAGAAAAAGAATGATTTTTTTTAAATGTGAAGAAGGAAAAAAATGAGGAGAGAACAATAGATACAATCCGTGGTTTCTTAAAATGAATCAAGGAAAACTGTGGATTTGTGTCTTTATTCACATGCAGCTGAGAACAGGTGGATCTTCAACCTGGATGTAAATAAACAAACTGACGTCAGCTGATCTGAGGCTTCTTTATTTATTTGATTTATTTATATTTATTTATAATATATATATATGATAGAGAGATAGATATAGGAGAGAGAGAGAGATATAGAGAGATAGATATAGATAGAGAGATATAGAATAGAGATATAAAAAATAGATATATATAAATTATATAAATATAGAAAATATAATATAGTAATATATAAATAATATTATATATAATATAGATATAAATTAATATATTATATATATATATATATATCTATATTATATATATATTAATAAAAACTTGTTTCCTCACCGTCCGTGGGTGGTGTCCCTTCTAAGCTCGGGTCCTCTACCAGAGGCCAGGGAGCTTGAGGGTTCTGCGCAGTATCTTTGCTGTTCCTAACACTGCACTTTTCTGGACTGAGATGTCTGAGGTTGTTCCGGGGATCTGCTGCAGCCACTCTTCCAGTTTGGGGGTTACTGCCCCGAGTGCTCCGATCACCACGGGCCCTACTGTCACCTTCACCTTCCAGGCCTTCTCCAGCTCCTCTCTAAGCCCTTGGTATTTCTCAAGCTTCTCGTGTTCCTTTCGCCTGATGTTACCATCACTTGGTATTGCCACATCCACCACCACGGCTTTCCTCTGCCCTTTGTCTACCACCACGATGTCTGGTTGGTTTGCCATCACCATCCTGTCTGTCTGTATCTGGAAGTCCCACAGGAGCTTTGCTCTGTCATTTTCCACCACCTTGGGAGGTGTTTCCCATTTTGACCTTGGGGTTTCCAGCCCATACTCTACACAGATGTTTCTGTAGAGTATGCCCGCTACTTGGTTATGGCGTTCCATGTATGCTTTCCCTGCCAGCATCTTACACCCTGCAGTTATGTGCTGGATTGTTTCCGGTGCTTCTTTGCACAACCTACACCTTGGGTCTTGTCTGGTGTGGTATATCTGGGCCTCTATTGCTCTGGTGTTCAGAGCCTGCTCCTGTGCAGCCAGGACGAGTGCCTCTGTGCTGTCCTGTAGGCCAGCTCTCTCTAGCCATTGGTAGGACTTCTTGAGATCAGCCACTTCAGTTATGGTTCGATGGTACATCCCGTGTAGGGGCTTGTCCTCCCATGATGCTTCCTCCTCCAGCACCTCTTCACCTTGCCATTGTCTGAGGCATTCACTGAGTACGTCATCCGTTTGGGCCTTGTCCTTGATGTACTCATGGAGCTTGGCAGTTTCGTCCCGGATAGTGGCTTTCACACTCACTAGTCCTCGGCCTCCTTCCTTACGGCTTGCGTACAGTCTCAGGGTGCTGGATTTGGGGTGGAACCCACCATGCATGGTGAGGAGCTTCCTTGTCTTAACATCTGTGGTCTGTATCTCTTCCTTTGGCCACCTTATTATTCCTGCAGGGTATCTGATCACTGGCAGGGCGTAGCTGTTTATTGCCCGGGACTTGTTCTTGCCATTGAGCTGGCTTCTTAGGACCTGCCTTACTCGATGGAGGTATTTGGCTGTTGCCATTTTCCTTGTAGCCCCTTCGAGGTTACCATTTGCCTGTGGTATTCCAAGGTACTTGTAACTGTCCTCAATGTCTGCTATTGTTCCTTCTGGGACTGAGACCCCTTTTGTGTGGACTACCTTGCCTCTTTTTGTCACCATCCTCCTACATTTCTCAAGCCCGAATGACATCCCGATGTTGTTGCTGTAGATCCTGGTGGTGTGGATCAGGGAGTCTATGTCCCTCTCGCTCTTAGCGTACAGCTTGATGTCATCCATGTAGAGGAGGTGACTGATCGTAGCTCCATTCCTGAGGCGGTATCCGTAGCCAGTCTTGCTGATTATTTGGCTTAGGGGGTTCAGACCTATGCAGCACAGCAGTGGGGACAGCGCATCTCCTTGGTATATGCCACATCTGATGGACACTTGGGCAAGTGGCTTGTCATTTGCCTCGAGAGTGGTTTTCCACAGGCCCATCGAGTTTGCAATGAAGGCCCTTAGAGTGCTGTTGATCTTGTACATCTCCAAGCACTCAGTGATCCATGTGTGTGGCATCGAGTCGTAGGCTTTCTTGTAATCAATCCAGGCAGTGCACAGGTTGGTATTTCGGGACTTGCAGTCTTGGGCGACTGTTCTGTCAACCAGGAGTTGGTGTTTGGCTCCTCTGGTATCTCTGCCTATGCCCTTCTGTGCTTTGCTCATGTATTGCTCCATGTGCCTGCTTATCTTAGTCGCAATGATGCCTGACAGGAGCTTCCATGTTGTGGAGAGGCAGGTTATTGGTCGGTAGTTAGATGGGGCTGCACCCTTTGTGGGACCCTTCAGGATCAGGATCGTTCGCCCTTCGGTTAGCCATTCTGGGTGAGTCCCATCTCTTAGCAGCTGGTTCATTTGTGCTGCCAGGCGCTCATGGAGTGCTGTGAGTTTCTTTAGCCAGTAGGCCTGGATTATGTCTGGGCCCGGTGCTGTCCAGTTTTTCATACCTGAGACTCTTTCTTGGATGTCTGCCACTGTGATGGTGACTGGTTTCTGCTCAGGGAGGTTGCTGTGCTCCTCTCTTAGGGAGACTAGCCATTGAGCACTGCTGTTATGTGCTGCATCCTTCTCCCATATGCTCTTCCAGTACCTCTCAGTTTCCAGCCTTGGTGGGTCTGCTCTGTTGTTATTACCCTGCCATTGAGCATACACTTTATATATATATATATATATATATATATATATATATATATATATATATATATATATATATAAGTGTTGCATCATCCCGCGAGGGATGATGCAACACCCACAGAGTCCCAGAGGCTATAAGAGCACAAAGCACTGAGATGATCAAAGTTTTCCACTTACCAAACATATTATCCAACCAGCCCCACATAGAGTCGTCTATGCCAGAATTCTCTGCCAGTTCCTCCCGAAGGGACCGCAGGCCTTCTAACGCTTTAGTAACCGTGCCATCAGGAGCGGTGTTATTGGGGATAAAGGTACAGCACGTTTCCCCAAAGAGGGAACATACTCCACCTCTTTTTGCGGGGATCATGTCCAGAGCCTTCTGTTCTGCCATGTCATCATGGAGGAGGCTGATAGTTGCTCAGCCACACCAACCAGTGCATCATGGGTAAAGTTAACAAACCTCTGCTGATTGTAATACAAACAGTTAATCCAATCAACATTTTTATTTATTGTGGGCCACAAGAAGATGGACTCAAATCCAGCGGCAATTTGGTCTCGGGCCTTGTATTCATTAGGAACACCGCGTGGAACACCTATGGCGTCCAAATAAATCCTGTCGTCAAAGCTACCCCCCCGGTGTGGATCTTTTAACACGGCTGGGGGTGACATGGGAGGGGTTGAAAGGGTCTATAGCAACCTGAATGAACGAGGACAACATAACATGAGCGCATAATCCGGTCCAGTTTACAGGTAACCGGGATTTCAACTCCCCATCCCCACAAATCCAGTATGAGTCTGGAGCCGGCTTGGTTATTTTACTGAGCATATATTTCAGATTCCGAGACGTTTTACATGTCCAATTCCCACTAGAGACCTGTGTTTCGGAGTCACTACCAGTGGAGATGGTGATGGGAGTAAGCCGGAGGCTGCATTTATCTAAATCGTGTACCTGGAAAATTTTAGAACAATTTCCTGTAAATTCACCGACATTGGTACCATTACGTGTGTAGTTATAACAGGTAACACTAGTATTAGGGGCAGGAGTAACATGAGGAGGAGGGGGCAGGGGTGAAGGCTGGGCTTCCTGACAGCGACCCTGCCAGGAGCCGGGGGCGGTTCTGTCATAGCGACCATAGAACAATGTAAACCACAGTAACTGCAGGTGATGCACCCATCAGTACAGATCAACATTTTAAATCCTAATTGAGTCATATTTTCAGAGGGGTTTGGCTCTTTTAAGCTGGTATTATAACAGGAGGACACACAGTTGAGGATATCATCTTCACCAGGAATAGAAACATAAGTAGAAGGAACCTTTGCAGACATACATACAACACAATCTTCTTCAGTCACAGCCCAAACAGAATAGTTATCAAACTGATACCACACATTCCTCTGGATCCAGCCTGCACGAAGGGGATTCTTCACAGAAGCGGCTCCGACGGATCGTGTGTGACGGTCGGCACGCAATGTCTCCGTGTTCCACGTCACCAGGAGGAAGGAGGCACAAAGCCAGAAACAAAGGAAGACCAGAGGTCTCCACATCGTTGCCACGTGGAGGGTAGACTACCTCACACGGGAGCTGGTCTCAGGGATTATTCTGCCCTGTGGTTGAGAAACCAGCTGGTTGTTGGTCTTCAGGAGGTGTCCCTAGGGACCTTTTGCAGTGGCTGGCGTGTATCCAAGTTGCCCCCTCGGCCACCTTAACACATGTGTGAGTGGTCAGGAGCACCTGGAACGGTCCCAGCCAGCGCTTGGACTTCCAATGCCTCCTCCGGAGATCTTTGACCAGGATCCAGTCTCCTGGCTTCAGAGGATGAAGAGGTCCTTCAGCAGGTCGGAGTGGTACATGACTTTGGATCACAGTAAGTCAACATGTCACTGTCGCACATGTCTGTGGAGAGAGCCCTCCACTTAGGAGGTTCCAGTCCAGTCTGTGGTGGTCGTCCAAACAGTACCTCATATGGACTGAGGTTCGTCTTAGTCCGTCGTCGCATGCGCATGGCCATTAGGACTAAGGGAAGCGCTTTAGGCCAGGACAGACCTGTTTCCTCACAGCATTTAGTGAGTTTGGCCTTTAACGAGCCATTTTCTCTTTCTACCGCTCCTCCAGACTGTGGATGGTAGGAGCAGTGTGTTTTTAGCTGGAACCCAAGTTTGTCACTCCCCTCAGTCAGAGCTTTATTGACAAAGTGAGTGCCGTTGTCACTAGTGATCTTACCTGGAATTCCCCATCTGGGAATGATCTCAGTCAGCAGGGCCTTTGCTTCTGCACGTCTGCATGTTTTGTGGGAAATGCTTCCACCCACTTTGAAAACATGCAAACTATCACTAGGCAGTATTTCTTACCTTCTGATGGAGAGAGTTCAACAAAGTCCATCATGAGGTGATCAAAGGGGACTCTGGAGGTGGGTGTCCAGCTGTGGCTACTTGGAGTGTGCGACCTGCATTGTTACTTGCACAAACAAGACATTTTTACAGTGATTTTCTGCAGATACCTGTGTTGCATTCAGGATGGGCTTACCATCAGACTTCAGGAATTTCCTGTGTTTCCACAGTGATCCAAAGTCATGTACCACTCCAAAAGCATAGCACGAGTCTGTGTAGATTGTGACTCAGCAGTCTGAGCAGAAAAGTGAGCTGCCAGAGACAAGGGTGGCGTGAGAAGAGCAAACTGCATATCCCACCCTGTTCTGGCCCTCAGAGTCTCTGGAGGAAGAGCCATCCACAAACGGCACCAAATCTGACTTTGGGAGAGGAGAGTCAGACAAATCCACTCGTGGAGAACAAATCTCAGACAAAACTTGATCACAGGAATGAGGCTCTCCATCTTCCTCTGTAGGAAGGAGTGTGGCAGGGTTCAGTGTGTTGCAACGCTGCACAGTCACGTTGGGCATATCCAGGAGGACAGAGGTGTAACGAAGCCACCTGGCAGCTGAAAGGTGTGACGTTTTCTGCTCCAAAAGAATGATGGACACAGCATGTGGTACCATAACAGTGAGAGGAGAGTAGCCCACTACGCTCCGAGAGGCCAACACAGCCTTTTCTGCAGCGGCCACAGCTCTGAGGCAGGTTGGGAGGCCTGCTGCAACCGGGTCGAGCTTTGAAGAGTAGTAGGCCACTGGCCGAAGCCTGTCACCATGCTGCTGCTGCAAAACGAGAGAAGACATGAAACCATGTTTTTCATCAACCATCTGGACAAAAGGTTTGTTCGGGTCTGGCAGTGCTAGAGCAGGGGCGGAGAGAAGCGCCTGTTTTAGAGCCAGGACGGCCTCATCCGCCTCGGTCGTCCACGGGACAGCATCTCCAGCAGCCGGCGGAGAACCGTGGATGCAGGCATTCAGAGGAGCCTCCAGGGTGGAGTAGTTTGAAATGAACGACCCGCAACAGCCAGTCATACCCAGAAAAGACATCAGTTGTTTCTTTGTCACTGGTTTTGGAATGTCCTGAATGGCTTTTACTCGTGCATCAGAGAGACGGCGAGTAGAATGGGAGATAACATGTCCCAGACATGTGACAGTGGTTTGAACAAACTGCAGTTTCTTACGGCTGGCCTTATGGCCCTTCAGGCAGAGGTGTTGGAGGAGTGCCAAGGTGTCTGCCTGGCACTGGTCAGCTGACGGCGAGCAGAGCAACAGGTCATCTACAAATTGAAGCAGAACTGAACCTGGAGTCAAACAAAGATCAGAAAGAGAGTCTCTGAGTGCTGCATTATAAATTGTAGGTGACTCTGTGTAGCCCTGACACAAACGAGTGAATGTGTAAGGACGACCTTTGAACTCAAATGCAAACCAGTACTGGGAGTCAGGGTGTACTGGAACAGAGAAAAAAGCAAAATCAACTACTGAGAAGTGGGTGGCGTCAGATGGTATCTGAGAGAGAATAGTGTGTGGATGAGGCACAGTGGGAGAACGAGCTGTCACAGCTTTATTTACAGCTTGGAGGTCCTGCACAAATCTCCACTCAACAGGTTCACCTGGCCCGCGAATCTTCTTCACAGGGAAGAGAGGTGTGCGGACAGGTGAGGTAGGACAGGGAACATCACACCTTCCTTTAGCAGAGATTCAACAGGAGTGATCCCCACCGCAGCCTCAGGATTGAGGGGTTACTGTTTCTGGCAGGGCCTGAAAGAAGATTTAGGAGTAATGACCACTGCTTCACAGTCTTTAATCAAACCCACATCATATTTAGACTGAGCCCACAGCTGAGGAGGGAGTGTGTCCAAAACAGCTGGGGGCGGGGAAGAAGCAACTTCAGAATGAACCAACAAGAAATCAGTTTCACACGCCAGCTGCACTGTACGCTGACAGTGAGCAACAGAGGGAGGGGCCTGTTTAAACACGCGTTGGGAGGGGGAGAACGCAACATCAGGCTCAGCGCTCGGAACCCAGTCTCTGATAGTATGGGCCCGATACATGAACCGACCAACATCTTTCCAATGTTTCTGTCTCGGTTTGGAGAGAGAAACATGTGGAAAAACTTCCCCCCTCATCCGGAACAACTTCTTTTGTTCAGGTGTCAAAGACACGGAGAGCACAAAAACAATCATCCCAAAACACACGTGTAACAGTGAGTTTATCATTTGTGTCTCGGTAAAACACTTTTTCATAATCAGGATCTGGTCCACCTTTGCTGAAGAACGATATGCAGTGCAGCCCTCCCTCCCTCATAAAAGATGAGTCTGGGTGCACGCGAGCGTGACAAAGGCTCACCCAGTATGAGGAAGTTGGTCCCGCGCTCAATTTCCACTGATAAGCATACGACGGGGCGGAGGGGCTGTATTTAACCATACTGTAAGTCTCATCACCTTGCTCTGAGGCAGGAATAGGCTGGCTTATGGCAAGCCCATCTGGCCCAGATGTGACATTGAGACACAATTTGCACATTAAATCGCGGCCCAACAAATTTATGGGACATAATTTGGATAAAAGAAATTTGTGTGAGAACCCTGGCATCCCTGAGGGGGAGCAGGATAAAGGAACAGTAAATCGCTCTCTCTGCTGATGACCAGATGCTGACACTGATATGATGGAGTCCTCACCCAACCGCGGGGGTGGGGTGAGGGTTCCGCGGTCATTGCGTCCTCCTCTGCCACGACGTGAATATCCTCGCCCACGGGGTGGAACATATCCAGAGAACAAAGTCAGTGTGGCCTTGTGCAGCTCAGAGTCTTTCTTCACAGTTGTTTTCCGCTCCCTGTCGATCAGCACATCTTGAGCATGTTTGGCTTGTCTGCAGAGTTCAGCCAAACGCACTTCATGACACATGCCCACATACGAGTGGCGTACTTGGGCTGCCAAGTCAGGTCCCAGTCCATCCAAAATGGCAGAACAGAGGAGCTTCTCCCATGGCCCAGGGGCGTCACCCAAGTCAGCGGGACGCGTGAGGCCAGAGTTGTGGTTAAAAACGTCCTCTGCTCGGTGTAGAAATTCTTCCACTGGCTCGTTCGGGCCCTGAATGAGCTGACGCAGGGCAGACATGTCCGGACGGTGGGGGAAAGCTTTCTTCACTTCCTCCACCAGGTCATGCACAGCTCTCCGATATCCATCGTTGCTTGGATGGTCGTAGTCTGGGTTTTTCAGGCGCACGTCATCTCGGGGCATCTGACCTTTTATTCTGGCCAGGTCACAAGGTTTAAGCTTTGCAGCAAAAATCTTGCGCAGTTCTGCACCAGTGGGTTTAAACTCAAAAGCTGCTCGTTTTTTTTTTGTTTTTTTTTTTTCCATTACCATTCTTGTCAGTGTGGACATCGTGCTGTATGTACGATGCACACCCAAATTGGACCTCTGCTTTTAACCCATCAACTAGTTCCACTAGTGAGCAGTGGGCTGCTGGAACCAGCGCCCCGGGGAGCAGTGGGGAGTTAAGGGCCTTGCTCAGGGGCCCCCAGTGATTTACCATGGTGGCTTGAACCTGGGTCCTCCACGCCCAAGCCCACCACTGTAACCACTAGGTCACCACTCCCTTTCCCTAGTTCTTCTCCACACTTATGTCCATTTGCAGCTGGATTAGGTCTTGAACCTCCGTCGGGGACCATGGTCGGACGACCAGAAGTGGTCCATCTGGGCCAGACACCTCGACCATGGGGGCCATCAGGGTGGAGTCTGGGGCATCTCCGAACAGGCCATCCTCCTCGTTGTTCAGCTCCTTGCCCCTCGCCTGGTTTCGGGTCCAGACGCCAGTGCTCCCGGAGGACGACACATCCTCCCCTCCCACGGGTCTCTGCAGTCCTGGTTGTGCAGGTGCTGGTACTGGTGCAGGCAGCGGTTGTTGCTGTGGAGGGACACGCTGAGGAGGACATGAGTCCAGATCCATATCCACCTTCAACGCATTTAATGCCTGTGAAACAGAGGCATAAGGGGAGAGAGGTGAAACACCACCGTTGTATGGTGGAGGTGCAGGCGGTGAAGTCTGTGTTTTTTCAGGAACTGAAGCATTATCAGTTCTGTTCCCAACATCCCCACTTAAATCTGTCCTCCCCCCATTTGTTTCATCTTAGACTTTCTATCTCTACTTTCAGCTTCTTCTTCCCACATTTTCAAACATTTCTGATGTTTTTCAAGTTCCAGAAGACGTTTCGGTTTTATTTTTTTCTTAGATTTTTTCAACTCTTCCCATTCTTTTAAAATTTTTTCTTTAACCTTTTGTATTTGCGTTAAACTTCCCCCTTCAGGAAACCCAAATTTCTGGCACCATTCATTCACACATTCCACACACTCGGGCTCATATTTATTGGTCATGACTTTACATATTTGACTGTCTGGAGAATTAGGTTTACTAGATCTAGTTCTCATTTTCAGACAGGATCGTCTCCTGCTGGCCTTTCTGCCTTAAGTGAGTCCCTCTTCACAGGTGCAAAAGTGCTAAAATGCCTTTAAGCGGTCCAACCCAGTCTCCAATTGTCCGTCAAAGGCGGCAGGGCTGCGGTAATTTGGCCTCAGGATGATCAGTCACCAGGTCTTCTCGTCCGCCGGGAATCACGTGTGGAATCCTGTTCGTGATGCCAAAATGTTGTGGAAATTATTTTTGTTAAATAATTACGGTACAGCAGAGCTCCGTTTTGAGAAGTTTATTAAGCCGTACAGCTGAGAATCACACCGTTGAAACGGTCAGCAGAGTGAATCTGCCTTAATTAATTACACACAGATCTTATACACTTGCATGTCCTTGTGCACAAACAGGGATAGTTCTCTCCTGTCAGAATAGTTCCCTCCTTACTTCTTATCTCCAGCAACGGCCGGAGACTTATGATTACTTTCTGTGAGAACCATCCTCCACCAGTATGCAAGTGAGAAACCAGACAGAGTGAAAAGTCCTCAATGAACAATGAACAAGCAACAGATAATAGCAAAAGACACTGTAATAACCAAATTTAGAAACTTTATTTCTCAATTTCCCTTAAACTTACTTAAAAATTGGAGATTTGAGATCGGTCTGTAGTTGTCCAATTGTGTCTCGTCAAGCTTGTCCTTTTTCAGCAGCAGTTTAACTACAGGTGTTTTTAGCGGCTCTGGAAACACACCTGACTTTAAGGACAAGTTCACGATGTGTAACAGGTCTGACTCCAAACTCTTTAAAACCTTTGAATAAACCTGTTGGCAGGACGTCTAAACAGCGAATGGAGGAGCTCAGTTGATGCCAGATATCCTCCAGGTCCTTGCTGTTAATGAGGTGAAACTGTTTTTAAACAATTTCAACACTGTTTTGTACATGTGGAGGCACATTCGAACAAATAATAAATGGTAATTAGAGCTGATATGTAGCAGAAACATGACGTCAATAAATTTCGGAAAACTGGGCCGTGCCGTCTGGCGAGACAGTGATGAAGCAAGCAGTTACTCATCTTTTTCTTTCTCCCCTCAGCTCAACCACTTGCGTTGTTTGCAAGATTTTGCAGAGGCTCAGGCTACTTACTATGCCCAGTGTCATCACTACATGCAGGATCTTCAGAGGGAGCTCAACAGGTGAGGATTTGCTGCTGCAAACAGCCCCTAAACATAGTTCTGTATGAAGATGAAAAATGTTAAAGCCATGGGAAGAGATGGAATGTTGCCCAAAATAAACTGGCCATATACCAGTCACCCTGAAGGTTATGATTGGGATGTTCAGCATTTAATGTTTTATATAAACAACACACCTTCATGGACTATTTCTCTGGTTGTACTGGTACAGCTGAGGCAGAGGCTGAACTGTCCAGATGTGTTCTTGCTCCAGCTGTTTTATCAAGGATGCATCCAGGGGAGACTTGTTTAATGTAGACTTGAGACTCCAAAGTATCCTGGAATGCCTTTCACATTCATATTAAGTGGAAGTGATGGTGGAGGAGGAGGCGTATTTGGTCAATTCTTCTTCTTTTATAGTCAGTTTCCAGCTTCTATAGAACAATAATGAAAAAAAAAAACACTTCTTGGTCAAGAGCTTTAGCATCTACACATAAGTTGTCCCACTACCTACATACATTATACGGCCAAAATGTCTTTATGGACCTGCTTTGTGCCCAGTCATGTTGGAAGTGGAACGGTCTTTAAGCTTACAGATTATGGAGATGGTTAGTCTGGCAACATCAGAGAAGTGTACAAATGCAAAGCAGTCTTGAACGTCTCTGTTCATGGTCCATTCCCATGGGACAGTGGCAGCAGACACAAAGGAAAACTGTGCGGATGGATGGACCAATCAAAGCTACAAAACACGTCATATAGCTCGAAGTGATGGAACATGTGAACATCCTGCAGCATGACACAAATATACCAACCAGTTCCCTTCAAATACAGCTTTACAACAGCAAGAAAAAAAAAGAAAAAATGAAGGGGAAGGAGCCAGCTCCAAACTGTTTCCACAAAGTTGGGAGCTGGAATTGTCCAAATTGTCTTGGTATGCTGAGCATTCAGAGTTCCTTTCACTGGAACTAAGCTGCTCCTGAAAACAACCCCACACCATAATCCTACCACAGTTGAGCTGAGAGCGACCCATTCTTTCACAAGTAGTGGTAAAAACATTTGGTTCACATTTGGTTTTGAGGGCTGTATATTTTGTTTAACAAAGAGTACTGCCTCACATAACTGGCCAAATTCAGGTCGAAAATAACTTTCTTAACGGACTTATATTCAGATTCTCTCCTTGGTTCCAAATATCTGTCTAAAAGACTTATGTACTTATGTATTTGATAAGACTAATGAAATATGGTAGTACAACATCGGTCTGAATCACTTGCAGACTGTGAGCTCACCTCTAATGTGAACTTTTTCCTCTTGATCAGTTTTCCTGTTGATCATTTATATGAATCACACAGGTTTTAAGTAAAACACGCAAAAGTAAGCAGGCTGTGAATCATATTAGGTTGCTGAGAACAATGAGGAACCATAAGTGAGGAAGATTCGGACTGAATCCGTAGTTGAGACTATAATCGGTTTATACCTAGTAACTTGGACTAAAACTTTGGTTTCATTAATGGAATATAATTTGTTAGTTTATATACAAGTTCTTATTTCAGGTGTGGGACAACTTACTTTTGGATGGTAAAGCTTTAACCAGATTGTCATTTCTGTAAAGGATGTTCAGGTATTGAAGATATCATTTGATGGTGGGTCATTTTGTCCTATTCTTCTCACGCACTCCAAGTGTCCCTGATTCTTTGTTTGTCAATAGAAGGGAAGGTGTCCAACTCTCTTGGGGGAATGTTTGTTTTAAACATGTCAGAGATCTTCTCAGGAACTGGTTTACAAAGTGGAGATCTTCCTTTCATCCCAGCTCCAACAAAAAAAAACCTCTCATAAATACTTTGTTTTGTTGAGATCATCATTTTTCCATGACTTCCTCTTCAGCAGTGCTATTTTGGGAATGTGTTGCAGGGCTGAAAATGAAGTATTTTCAAGTATTTTTATTTGTGACAACTGATGTAAAAGTTGATGAGTAAGAAGCGTGGCTTATGCTGTGGTCAAACGGTTTACAAGGAAATAAAAGTTACTGTAAGAAATCTATATTTTTCTCATTTGGGTTTGTACACTGAGCCACTTTCTGCAACAGGAAAACAAACATTTCATTTTATTTTTCTGCTATGTTAAAACAAACTACAAATATATGTTGTTAATCTTATGCTTTTAAGAATTATGTAACTATAACTAGTTTAATGACTTCAGCATTTTAGTATAAAGTGGAATCCACTAAACATTTTGATAATGAATTATTGTCAGATTTGAAGTTATTAGGTTCTATTCATCTAATCTAAAATATAACACAATATCCTTTCCTTTGTTTTGTTTGTTTTTTGGATTAATTCATTAATAAATTAGTAACAGCCACGGATGGCTTCAAGAGATTGTAATAGGAGAATATAAACATGTTATTCTGGTATGGTGACCAGTGATTGACTCCCAGCTGACATGGGATTTTGTGTCCTCCCTTTAGGAAATGCTGACTCACTGGTGCGTAGTTGTTTATGACCGTGTTTGTGGCCTGGAGCTGCAACAGAAACTGTAATCTAGATCATTATAACAGGTCTGCAACTGTATTGAGGATGTTGTAAAGGGATGGTGGTCTCCGGTTTTGATTTACTGTTCAGTCTGTTTGTGTGCACGGCTTTCATTGTTTCCTTATCTGTTGAGATGGGAGTTAAAGAGGGGGTGGGCTTGTCCCCCTCAGACACTGTTATGAAACACAAAGGCGGCGTGCTGTGGTTGGAGCCTTCAGATACCAGAGTGTGTCATGCATCTAGTAAAATAATGAAATAAAAGTTTTTCTGTTTTCTAATATTCAACTGGAGTCATATTTTGTTTTCTACAGAGATACCAAATTACGTCATAGCCTTATTTGGTACTGTTTACTGGAGCAATCCGCTATTTCTTACTAAATTCTGAGTCATTAGGCTCACTGACTGTAGATCGTAGTGCATTGTGCAATGCCGCTGTGTAAAACATGAATAAAAACAAATGCAGCATTTCACAAACCTCTCAAACCCATATTTCTTTTCTTTTAATATAAGTAAATGTACCATTTTAATAAAAAATAAAAGGTAAATTTAAAAGTGATGTTGGTAACACATCTGAAAAGATTTGGGCAAAGTTTGTCTTGATGGAAGATGCAAAACCGTCTCAGAAAATGATGTGTGCAGTGCAAATACTTTTCTTTACTGATAAAATCCTTCCATATGTTCAAACTGCCCAATCCAAACGTAATGATCCACTGGAGGAGCACCCCCTCTAGTAATGCGGCTGATATTCCTTAGGTCTTGTCAAAATTGTCTTATTTTAAGCAACAATATCGAGATTGTGTTGTTGCATGTTCTCGACTGGAATGATTGAAACAAGGATTTTATACTTTATTACAAATGAGTTTTTGCAGTGTGCACATTAAAGACGCAGGGTTCTGAACACTGCTAAGAAGCCACATGGTCTCTCCTGTCTTTAGTCTAGAGGCGCTGGTGTCGTGGTCTCCAAGGATCAGTTGAAATTTGAATTCGCCTGGACATGGGTTTGTTTCCTTTTCCTTTCTCCTTTTCCTCAGTGAGCTTTGACCCAGAGAAGACAATGATTTTATTTATTTATTTATTTTATTCAGAATCATTCTCACTCATGGCTTCTTCTTTGCAAGATAGACTTTAGACTTCTAACCTGCATTTGTGGACGTCTCGGTGAACTGTGTGCTGAGACGGTAACTTCTGGCAGCATTCCTGAGCCCATGAAGTGATCTTTGTCCGGAGGCCTGGAGGCCAGCTCTGACCCATGAACCTATTTGTGGTGTTATGTACAGTCGTTCATGAGATACTCAAAACCTGGCAGCAATTTGATTCTGAGCAAGGTTACTGTGAAAGGTTGACTACCTGGGGAGAATATTTACATCGGAGAGACTCCGCCTCTGTAAGCTGCTCATTGCCCTGCTATCAGCTGACCGTTTGCCAGTTGACCTAAAGAGTTGCCCGATGTTCCTCCATCTGTTTCTTTTAGTACCACTTCCTCTAGTCTTCCTTTGACTTTGTCTCAACTCTTTTGAGACATGTTGCTGCTTCCAAATTCAAGAAGACTACTTTTTTAAATGAGCTTTTTTTGTCTCACTGTCAGATTTTGATGTGTTTTCTGTTCCCTTGTAAATAAAATGTGAGTATGTGACATTTTCATGGCACATCATGCCAACTTTTTTAGAATTGGAGAACTATAATATAATAAAATGTAATCCACTAAAATATATTTTTCTCTTTTTTTTGTTTGTTTCTAAAGAATATCTAAAAAAAAATGGCATAAACATATGGAATGAAGACTTTTTCAAGACTTTTTCATTACCATGAAACAGTTTTGAAGTTCCCCAAGTTTGTAAAACATGAAGATGGCCAGTTTTAGGGAGCTTTTGGTTCCCCATTTAACACCTCAGCAGAGTTTTTCTCTGTTTATTGGTTACGCAGGCAAACTTTTCAAGGGTCATTGCATGTTTTGTAGACTGGGAATAATTCAAAGTCAAAGTTTAAATGAAATCATTGCGCTATTGACTCACCGCTCCCAGAGGGTTTTACTTATTCATTTCACATGTGAGTCCTCAGCTTTACAAGTTGCAATCCTTCCTTAAAAGTTGGACAGCATGTTGTCTTTCTACAAATATTTAGAGAAAGCAGTAAAGACTCCTCATGCTGTGAGTAAGGGTCTGTGATAGCATCGAACCGGATTCCAGTAAAGGCTGGGTTTGAGATGGGGTAATGTCTACAGACGATTGTTGTGCCTACACAGTCAGTAAGTCACTCTTGAGGTGCTTTCATGTTTGTTTAATTAATTTATTTATTGCTTTAATCTTCATGCAGATGTGCTAATGCTGTCGGCGCCTCCACTTCCTCTGCTGCCGGCTGTCCTGACCCAGTCTCTTCTGCGTTTCCGTCTGGACCATCATCTGCAGAGGCGACCGTCTCCTCTATGTCGAGTCAAAGCACCAGCACACTTCCTATGGAGCAATCGCAGCTGCCCGTCACAGGCACTCGAAGGGCAAAAGTCCTGTATGACTATGATGCTCACGATGGGAGTGAGCTGTCCCTCTTGGCTGATGAGGTACAGTAGGAAACCCCCCATATATTTACTTTTTTTTTTTTTGCACTTGTTGACTCATACAAGCAGCAGGAAGCTCTTTTATGACTGTAACATTTATATTGTACAATAGAAGATAAAAAGCATAAAAAGTTTTCAGTTTACATTCTTAGTGATCTGAAAATAAATCTATATGGCTCCTTAAGAGCATTAAAGCTCAAAATAAAACCTTTAAAACATTTTAAATTTGTTAAATATGAGGTAAAAAAATTCTAAACAATGAAATTGTCACGTCTCAAATGTTTTTTAAAAAAAAAGGGGGATTTAAAATCATCCTCGATTAGAAACCATCCTGCTCTTGTTCAGGGATTCTGAGAAAATGTTGAGTCAGAGTCAACTGAAACCGAAAGCCGCAGTTTTGTGTGTCCAGTGATTCCTCACAGCGGATGGTGGAGATCTGACCAACTAAAGGGTCAGTTCCTTACACCTTCGGGTCAGGGAAAGGTCTCTTACTGTGGTTTGTGCCTACGGGCCAAACAGCAGTACAGAGTACCTTCTTGGAGTCCCTGGGAGCAGTACTGGATAGTACTCATACCTGGAGGGGCGTGATTGGGAGGAATGGCCCCTCCTATCTGAATCCGAGCGGTGCTCTGTTATTGGTCAGCCTCGGACAGACTCTGACAAATCATCCGGCTCCTCAGAAAGGGGAAGCAGTACTCTGCCAACGTGTTTACAGTGCAGGTGGGGAGCTGCTGACGGCGACTGAGAACATTGTAGGACCGTGGAAGGAATATTCCTGTGGTATTCCGTGGGGGTGCCCTGTGAGTGTGGGGTCCGGGACCCTCTGCTAAGGCCTGTTTGGTCTCTGTACAACCGGAGCGGGAGCTTGGTTCAGATTGCCAACAGTAAGGGTTACCAGCAAAGATGCAGCTTTATAGTAACTATAAATAGATGGCTTTAAGTCAGGACAGGACAACAGCAACAATGGTCATCATCACTTCAGTTTTTTGTTGAATGGTGAATCACAGAAGCCAATGAAACACTGCTGAGTTTATAGTCTGTCCCCTGTGGTGCTGACAAGGCAGGGCAACACTGTTTACTTTAGTTAAACACTTATTTATTATAGTACATATGGGAGAAGCTGACTCACTTTATTACTGTTGTGTTTTCTAACTTATGTGACCTAATCTCGGGTCCAGGGAGCACTTTTCTCTTAGAACAGTCAGTCTTGTAAGGTTATCACTTTTTAAACATGCAGTAGACAAGATATGAGCTGAAATGCCACAAGAACAAGCTTTGTGTTACCTGGAAGCCACCTCCAGGTCTTTGACTGCTCGTCGTCAGTGTGATGGTGGCGTTACAGCACTGCTTGGTGACTGTATGTTTATGTGCACTTGCATTCTATTCAATACAAACTACAGTTATCATTACCGTACCATTTATAAACATAGTTTTAAAACAACTGGAAGGTTTCAAATCCTTTGTGCTACTTGTTTGTATTGATCTATTTTCATCTACTTTAAATTGTATTTAATCTCATCCTTAAGCTGACAGACTAAAGTTGTGTTTTAGTTGACATCTGCCTGATCTCCTCACTTCTTTAAATGAGAGGTCACAGCAGGCGTGAGATCTGGTCCTCTTCTGTCCTCCACCAAGAGTTCTCGCTCTTATTAGTACTGTACACAAACGAGTACCGAAGTCAACATTAACGGGCGGCACATCATTAAACTTGACTCTTTTTTTTTTTTTAAATTCAGATTTTAAGAAGCATCTGTCGGCTCTCTGGCCTGATGCTACAAACAAACACAGTTGACGTTCTGCATCAGTATGAATATCTGAGGTCTATTACTGATGACGAGTTGACCTTTGACCAACACGTCAGAGCAATTAGTAAAAAAAAAACTCATCAGCAGATGCACTTTTTGGAGTTTGGAGAAATGTCGACAGCTCTTTTATGAGCATAGTTTACTCTTATTTTATTGAACCTTTTCTTGGTTTCTCTTTTACTGATGGTTTGGTTTCCTCTGTGTCAGTAATAACAAGCAGCTCATGGTTATTTTGAAGGTGTGTTGAGGTTAGGACTTTAAAGAAGGCTCGGTCCGTTTTGGCTGATCCAAGCCACCCTCTAAAATTATTTCATGTTGCCGTCATCTGGTTGCAGATTCTGTTTGTCAAACTGCAGAACAAACGGACTTAAAAAAGGTTCCACCTCTGGGCTGTGAGATGTGACTGCTTTAGGGGTTTTTCCACCTTGTCCTGAACGTTGGCTTCCACCTTGTCTGAAGGTTTTCTGTACACTCATGCCTCCCGTCCAGGACTTGTCTTCCAGCCTCATTACGAACGGCTGTACAAACACTGCGGTGAAGTGGAGGAATAGTTGAAGATTAAGTGGATATACAAATGAAAACTCACTGACAACAGGACTGAGTCCAGTGAAGCCCACAGTGAATAATTGAACCCGTTCTTGTTTCTTCCCTCTTAAAGGGGAGTTTTTCCTGCCACTGTTTGGTTTAAGGTTTTTCTTCCACTAGGGGAGTTTTTACCTGCCGTTGTTTATGTAATAATTGTTCAGGGGTCATGTTCTGGTCTCTGGAAAGACCCTGGAGACAACTTGTGTTGTTATAGATGCTATATAAAATAAAATTTAATTGAATTAAATTGAATCCAGCGAGTACTCTTCAGAATCGATGTAAACGTGTGCTCAAACACCCCAGAGAGAAAATTCAGATATGGGTCACGTCCACAAAAAGTGATGAGAGAATGCAGTACAGCATGTTGAAAGCAGCTGGACTGCATCCTGATGTTAATATCTTAATGTAAATTGTTTTTCTGTCTCCAGGTTATTACTGTATACACCGTACCAGGCATGGACCCCGACTGGTTGGTTGGAGAAAGGGGCAACGAAAAAGGAAAAGTACCTGTCACTTACCTTGAACTCCTGAGTTAATGGACCTGGCACCCAACGCCCACACTAAACACAAAACAAACAAAAACATCCTGAAATCCTGAAATCTTGTTTCCAGACTAGGATGAGGCTGCAGTGTGTGCACCTCCATCTCATGTTTGTTGGTGGTTCCATCATATGTACTGATTATAATAAAGAACTCTGCAAAGTAACTGCTGGCATCACGAATCACAGCGACAGCTATGATAGGTCTGATAGAACTGCTGCAAATTATTCAAATGATGTTACAAAGAGGATATATTAAGGTGGAACTGCTGGACTGCTTTATATTTGAAATACAAAATGCTGTCACATATCAGCGTCAGGATAGAGCCACATGTTGAAATAAAAGCGACACTATATTGCTTAAAATGTATGTCTCTGTCTGATGGCAACATAGTGTAGTTTTCATTTCAACATCTGCCTCTATCCTGACGCCACCAGACACACATGTATAGAAGTCATAAGTCATCTGTGCTCAAAACGCTCAGGCACAACTCCTGCGAAGCCATTGGTGGATCCCAAGGGATGTGTCTTTATAACCATCAGTCAGTGCTGAGTAGACGCCGTCCCAACATTCCTTTAGTTTCTCACAAGACCTATAAGGTATGGACAAAGTTGGGATCTGGTTCTCCAGACGCTCTCCAGCAGGTACAGGTCACTAATGCTGCACACTTGATAAGTGTGGAATCCTTAAACAAATTAAAAATTTGATCCACATTTACAAATGAAATGAGGCTGACAAGAAAAACAGGAATATTCTTGGATTAATACTGTTTCTATCAAAATAAAAGTCAAAGTAAGTGAGAGAACCACTATTTAGAAGCACTATTTTTTTGTTTTTAATTAGATGTATATCGTAAATTGCATTGACATAATTGGTTCACTGTTGTTCACTGTTAAATTAATTTACTGGCAGCGTTCAATGTTACAAACAAATCCTAACCCACCTGTCCAGATTTACCTGAAACCAGCCAAATCCTGTACCCACATTCAACCCACTAAGTTGTGATATTTTGTTTTGATTTGTGGCTCCACTGCACATGTCCCAACAGTCTGGTTCAAGCCACTTACACTACAAGAATAACTACACGTCCTGTAGCAACAGGTCTGTCTGACTTAAATATTTCTGTGTACAAAGAAATGACTTATGAGGCTCATGAATTAGTTGTATGTGCCTGGATGTGTTAGTTAGCCTGTCATGTTGTGAGTAAAAGTGCTTATTTGGGTTGGACTAGTTACACAGTGACAGTGTTGAAGTTGGGTCATAGCTGTTTCTAATGACTTTAGGGATTCCTCAGTGTGACAGCTCAGTCAGTAGCGGCATTCCTGAATACATCCCCAGGCATAAATACCCATCCCGGCCAGATATCTATAAGTCTGGATCAAAAGCAGACTTGTCAGTTTTTCTGAGTTTTTCTTTCTTTTCTACAACTACAGCTCACTACAGCCTCACTACATCTAGTAGGTTTCATTGTTTTGTTTTGTTTGGTTTTGTTTTTTTGAATGATCACATTGTGGGCTATGAACAAATTTAGTTCCACCTTTTGTGAGTTAATTTTTCCAACTGTTGAACTGTTTCTTCCCCTCAGTCTGAGCAGTAAATGCCTCTTCACTGACTGGACACTGATAACCGCCACGCTGTGTTTGTGTGTGCACTTCTCTCCTTTTCTCTTCTACCCCCAAGTTGTTTGTAACATGTTATATTTTACATTTCAAAAGTTTTAAGCATCCAGTTGATACAACATTCTTGTCATTTGATGTGCAATAAATATGCATGTATTATATTAGTGTCCATGTCTTTTTACACACACACACACACACACACACACACACACACACACACACATGACACATGCAGATGATGACACTTTTGCTAGAGTTTAACATTTGCTGGTATCATGTCTTTCTTTACTTTTCAGGGAAGCAGAAGCAGCTCAGGTTGTTAAGCCACAAACCTGAAAAACCAGTAACAGTAATCTTAAGGTAATTTGAGAACTCTGTCTGTTAAACTCCAGTTTCAGACGGGATTGTGAAAGATCACATGGTTTTTTCTGTATCCAATTGACAAATATGATCATTTGTATCCAGACGTGGATCATCTGTTATGCCCATTCTTCCTGTGAGTCATTAGGTCTCTTCTCCACTGATATTTGCTCACAGCCTTTTACAGTTTAAAGACCATAATAACTCACAAGAAGGAAGGGTGGGTCGTTAGTTTTTTTAAAGGTCATCTGAACCTCGCTATGTTGTTCATTCCTTTTCCTCCCAAGTAAACGGAAGTGAAGATTGCCTCAAGTTAGATTTATGTTTTGCAGTGCATGTTAGTGCTTGCGGGATGAGTTTTTTTACATGAATTAATATTATAAGCTCCTGACGACGCTGAAAAATGTAATTGCACTGAAGTGATAATGTGCACTGGCTCCCTACTGAAAAGTGAGGTCATTTTAACATTTTTAACATTTTTTCCTCTGAACTGCTCTTCTTTGGTTTCTCGGACTTCTGTGTCACGATGGAGACACCGAGAACAGCCAGCCAAGTAGCCTCTGGACTCGTGGTGGTGGGCAACATGTTGCTAAAACATAATACTTTTTATCTTAAAATGACAACTTTCTGAATCAGATACACTAAAAATCACAAAAAAATGTTAAAGTTAATAAACTGTAGGGAGGAAAAGTGCGAGTTGGGTTCTTACGTTACCGTTACTGACCACATTTCCTTTTTCCCAAATTATTGTTGAAACAATTGCTTAAAATAGTCCAATATTGTGTTATTATATTACCAAAAAAACAAAAACATAGTCCATTCCAGGCTTCCAAATTTCATAAAAATGTTGTAATTTGGGTTGTTTGAGATTCAAAGATGTCATCACATCACTCATTGTGGTGCTTGTTTTGGTTTCCAGGTCAGTGGGATCAACCTTCATCCCAGAAAGCTCACCTTTGATAGTCTTCTGGAATCTGTCCAAGCTGTGTTTCCCAACCCTGCTCCTCAAGAACCCCTGGCCTGCATGTATTTGATGTTTCCCAGCTTCAACAGAACCCTGACATACATGGCTGCGTCATTAACAGTTGTGTAGACCTGGATGACGCGCTGATGATGACCAGTGATTAGTATCAGGTGTGTTGAAACGGAAACACAACTGAGACGTGCAGCGCAGGGTTATTCAAGGACCAGCGTGGGAAACACAAACGTAACAGATCAATTCT
Source organism: Xenentodon cancila (assembly GCA_014839995.1). Lineage (NCBI taxonomy): Eukaryota > Metazoa > Chordata > Actinopteri > Beloniformes > Belonidae > Xenentodon > Xenentodon cancila. Next base: position 26,054,625 of record CM026215.1, on the reverse strand, counting down.
AGGACATATTTTACTGAACTTTGCTTTAAATCAGTGTAGTGAATTTTAAGAGATCTTGGCTTACATAAACTCAGGTTTTATGTGTTCTCTCAATAGTCTTTTAAGGTAATATCTAACCTAGAATTCAAGTTAGAAAAACAAAATGTAATTCTTAAATAATGAAATTAAAATAGTTTTTAAAGGAACTGTACTGTAAACACAGATAAGAACGGGGCCTTTTAAAAACAACAGCGTTTACTGCAGTCAGTATTCAGTGACTCATTCATAAGGAGTAACCTCCCTCGGGGGAATCCTTTCATACGTTATGATGCAAGACAAGTAAAATGAAACTCTGTGGTAAGAGGTTTTAATCTTGGTATCATGTCACCCACAACGTGGGAGGTGCTCACTTGTCATTTTAAATTTTGGTTATTACATTGTGTTTCCAATTCCATCCCATATTTATTTTAGTCTCGACTCTCACACCAGTCTTATCAGGTTTATGATTGCATAATCTAGTTGACTGGATTACCCAAACACACAAATGATCAGCTGATATGTCAAATAGTTGTAGAGAAGTAGGGGAAAAAAATGCACATCTCCTCTAAAATTGTTGTAGATCATAATAGCGCGTTGCTGACGGTGAGTCGGATTTGTTTCCTGTGGGGGTTGGAACCCGCCAAAGCTGCCCGAGGCACCGAGGCAAAAGGCTCGGCCAAAAGGTCCCTATCCACTTAACCGAGTGACCGAAAGAACGAGATCGCACATACAAGTGGCGGAAATGAGTTTCCGTAAATGTCTGGCCTGGGAACATCTTGGGATTCCTTCAGATGAGCTGATCAACAATGGGTTTGGTGATGCAAAAATAAATCCCAGTGAAGGTATGAGCAAGAACCTTTGAGGAAAGTTACAAGTGTTGTCACACCAGAACAGAAAATCAGTGGGTTCCCTTTCATGTCTTGTCCCCTCCCACATATTACTCACAAGGAAATTCTCAATTTGCAGCAGCAGCAGCTATTATTTATGTACACCTCAGGCAAAACCACACAATCCCTGAGTACTTTTTTTAGCAGCTCCTTGGATTGATGTTATGACTCAACCCCTATTACTTTTTTTAGTCCATTCAGGTTTCAACAGGTTTATGAGTAATATTAGCATGGTTGACTCTTAAGCAGCATTTCCTTTAATAGTTAAATATAATACAGATTAAAACTTGATAAAGAAGAAAAAAAAACTATTATAATATACTACTACAAATATTATAGGCCATTCCATAGCCAGTGTTGGGCATGATTACAAGAATAACTTAAAATTTTCCTTTTACAATGGGAAGCAGAATATGTCCCTAAGGGTAAGTAGGAATTTGAGACTTATTCAATCTAAAAAAAAAAAAAAAGGGATCAAAGCAAACGTGACGCATTTTAAATACATTTAAATACTCCCCTCAACAATATCTGGCAGCTATGAAAAATTTGTCATGTCTCTAGGCTGAGCTGTTATAAGAATATTTACATTTTGTTCCAGTGTCAAAAGCTGTATGCACTAGAACAAAAAAAAAATGATTGGATTTGTGTTTTGTCGTGTGTGTATCTAATTAAGCGCTTGTGTGAAGGTGTGTGTGTGTGTGTATATATATTATTTATTTATCTATTTTGTTGCTCTCTCCTCTCACTATGTATATGAATATGTATTAGTTAACTGCATATATACAACTTTATCTTGATATATGTGGACATGCATGAGTATTGAAAATCTTCTATGTATATTATTGTATATATGACTTTATAAATACTGCCCCAACACCCCCAAACTCTCAGACATGCTCACAGTTAAAACGATTGTAAATAGAAAGCTCCTCCCCCTTTTTCTCTGTCCTCTTTTTACTTATAACAGCTGATTGTCCTGTGTCCACCTTTTACTCTTTAAACAACACATTATAAACTCTTTTTAACACACATTACAACACAGACACCAGACTGCACCACCGCTGTCTCTCTTTCTTGCTCTTTCTGTTTTTAGTCTTTTCACATTCCAGACCCGGTGATTTTAGACAGAATATTTATACCCCCTCCTCTTACTCTTTCTTACTCTTCCTTCCTTTCTTTGTTTTTTTTTTTCTTTTCTCCAGGGATCAATAAAAGGTTATTAGACTGTTGTGAGGGCTGGTGAAGGGAACACACTTGCACACACCTACGCACAGAAGTATGTGTTTTTGCTAAATTCAAATGCAAGTATATAGCTCCTGGGTTCTACCAACTTGGTATCAACCATTAATATATGTGCAAACAAGGTTTAAAAAAAAAAAAAGGAATTGTGTTTTGTCTTATGTTTTATTACCTGCATATAATGGCTTACTTCAGGTTGAATCACAATAGGTACAAGTGCGGAATTGTACATTTTGTCAAACAATTTGGCGGTTATGAGCCAGGGTTTATCAAATTGATCGCACTGACTGTTTTGGCTGTCTGAAAAATTTGATAACATTTTGTACATGTAGGGCAACCACAAGTTGTTATTTATGCAAAATGCTTGGACTTCAAATGCATTATAAATCCAGATGTTTCATATTCGATCCAATAAATAAGAGCTATATAACAAACTCTTTCAATAATTTTGTGTGCATGTGTGCATTACTTCATCTATCAGGCAATAAAGGGCTCATATTCAAAATGTTCTGTTATTATTTTGACAGAATGATTTACAGAGACAGATGTTGATCAATTTCCACACATCACAAATATTTATTAATTTGAAAATGAAAGTTAAAATAAGATTGTCAGGATTTAGACCACAGACGGTGGATCATGGAAATCAAACTTCTAATCAATCTAGATAACCAACCTTCAATGGCATGAGAATGTTGTCATTGGTCTTACATGTCGTGTACAGACATGTTTCAAATTCGAGGTCTGTATCTCCAACCGTTCAGGAGTCATTGCCCACTCGAGAACATTGCAAAAACAATGATTAGTATGTAAATATACTGACTTATTAATACTTCCTCAACTTCACAAAATAAGCTCAGCATCAACATTTTAAGACAGAGAGTCACGGAGAAAAGATGCTCACAAATCCGGGCAAAAAAAAGAAATATATTTCGCCCATGTTGATGCTTTTTTGACATAACTCCAAAAACTTGATCATCACAGTGAATAGGTGCATTTCTGTGTCACCTGTCCGAGTTGTATGCAGGCCCTCAATCGACAGCAGCGGAGAAAAAGTGACCCAGAAGAGCAAGATGAAAAGAAACACTATTCACCGCATTCGTGTAACCTTGATTTACAGGCCAACTCATCCCAATCAAACACGTCAATGAAGCACAAATGACTACAATCCTGTTTTATTCCAGTTCAAGTTTGTTGTGTTACATTTGAAATGCCGTATGATTTCAGTGTGGTTAAAGCAACCCTCCAGATTCAGTTATGAGCAACAAATTAACAGCAGACCATGATAAAGTTTTACAGGTGTATGCGTTTTTGAAAAGAAAAAAAAAGATTTTTTTTCCCTGCTTGCCTTTCAAATATATATTAATTTTAGACAACACAATAACAGATTGTAGTAGAAGTAAAACAAGGGTTAGTAAGAGAAAATAACCCTAAGTACAAGTACAAGTATATAAATATATATATATTCATTTAAATTTTATGTATACATCGTTTATATAGCGTCTATTACAAAACAAGTTGTCTCCAGGATGTTTCCAGAGACCAGAACATGACCCCTGAGAAATTATTAAATAAAAAACGGCAGGTAAAAACTCCTCTAGTGAGAGAAAAACCTTAAATCAAATAGTGGAAAGAAAAACTCTCCTTTAAGAGGGAAGAAACCTGGACCAGGACCTGGATCATAAGGGGGGCCCTCTACCAAATGCCGGTATATTTGTCAGAGCACGTTTCAAAGCTGCTGGGGCATTGAACATGGTTTTATATTGTAGATATAATTCTATTTTAGTAAATATTACTCATAAGAAAAACCATCTGTTAATGCAGTGAATAAAAACATTCAGACCTGCATCAGTCTGTCCATACAATTGCAATTCCAGCGCAGATTCTGTGTCCAAACAATTATTTAAGCAATAACGTGTCAACCATTTCCCCAAGCATTAAAGAAATAAACTTACAATACTTTAATTGGAGCTGAGATGGTGAACACCTACACAGGCAAGGTCAATTTTCAAAACCTGATTTATATCTGAAAAGCGCCAAACGATGAGGTCGAGATCAACCCGTAGCCCTGTGTGATCCACACACTCAGGTGATCTCCTTCGAGTAAGTCATAAAGCTGGCCCACAAACACGCTGCGGGGCCGCTCTGGGAAGCACTCCACGCCACTCTGCTCCTCTGCCAGGGCCTGCACCTTTCTGTATGCATCGTTCCAGAAGTGCAGGCTTGCTTGGAAGCCCTTGAAGACCCCGTTTTTTTTCTCGTAACAGCGCAATTCAAACTTCATGTAGACGAAGTAGATGCCCGTTGTGGGAATCACAATGGATCGATTCTCTTTGTTGTAGTTCTCACCAGTGATGGGCGTCCAGGTCAGGTATAGGGGCTCGGTGGAATTGTTGCCTCTCACAGACTCTGCAGGATGAGGGACAGACAGTCACATTTAGGATCATTTATGATGCCCTCTGACGTCATGAAACACTGATGTTTCACTCAAACTAAGTTAGCTCTATCATGAAACTATCTGCCAAGTTGTTAAAATTAAAGAAAAAGAATGTTCGCATCTTTGGTGCCTTTTGATTTTTCCAGCACGTGGCCAAATCAACTTACAAAATCTCTTAAAGTGAGTCCTGAATGTTTCATTTCATTTAGTTTTGAGAATTTTAAAATGTTTCATTTCCACAAACATAAAATTGAACCATTAACATGAATCCAAGCAAAAAAAAACACAAAAAAAACACTTTACCAAAATTTAAAAAAATGTAACTTACGGAGATTGATATGCATTCTGGCGGCTTTACTTTCACTGTTCTCTACAGACTCTGGAAAGGGAGAGAGTTAACGTTAGATTACGTTAGGTTATTGTCAATGCAGAAGTGTAAGTCAGTGTGTGTTGGTGTGTCTGTGTGAGAGACATCCCTCACAAACGGAATACTTGTTTTATCAAACTCAAACTTGTCATACCTGCAGGGCATAGTTTCTCTTGCTTGGAATAAGCAGGACTTTCCACGGCGGCACTCTGTGAAGAAAGGAGAACACATTCCTATGTCAGACCTGGACCCTGTGACAAAGTCTGTGTGGCATGCTGTCAAATTTCCATAGTCTTTGCATAGTAAAAGCAACAAAAAGCTAAATTAAAGACATTTCCTCACCAGTCATTCAGTAAGTAAACCTACTGGCCACTTTACTACATTGTATGTCTAATAAATACAATACTATATTTACCCAATGAATACAGTTTATTAGTTAGTATACAGTACATACGTGATCAGGTGCATGTATAAGATTAAGAAAAGTAGTGAATAAAGTTTTTAAAAAATTCAAGAAAGTGAGCACATCTCTGAAAATGCTGTAGTCAGTTCACACAGCTTTCCAGGGTGTAGTCTGTTATGTTTAAATGAAACCAAACCCTCAGGATGAAATTAAGATGCTAATATCCACTTTCTCCTTCACTCAAACATTCAAACTTTAACTCCTCAAATAAGATGTTTGAGCATCTCATGCAGTCCTCACTGGTTCACAAGACTATTTGCAGTTAACAGAAAGTAACACTTACGTTGGAAGACTGAGTGAGACGCTGCAATAAATCACCACGGGTGCTGATGAGGAACAGTGATGTACAGATGAGCAGCAGCACCAAAGTTATGAACCTCAGCCTGGTCTCCTGTTGCTTCATGTCCCGGCAGTGTTTGATGAGGATGAGCGTGGACTCCTCTGCCATCATGTCTACTGTAACCTCTGCATGGGGGACTCTAGCTGGCATCTTGAGACACAGTCGTTTCTGTCCTAAGCTGTCTGCTCACTTCTCTTGTAGTGCAAAGTGCTGTGCTCCTGTGATTCATGGAGAGACTTATATTAGCGAATCATTGGGCTGAAGCCAAACACCTACACAAAAACTGGAATCTCTCTATTTGGCCGCTCACACTCACAGGAAGGGAAAGGAGTGTGAGGAGGAGCCTGGGTTCTCACCACAACCTATTGTATGAATCATGTGTTAGAAAAGAGACACTGAAAGAAAGGACGCATGTTTTTGTTAGAAGAAACAAAACTTCTTAACTAAATTTCCAGTTTGTACTGTAGAAAAATGTATTGAAGATACTGGCAATCGGTTTGTGAATGAACAAATAAGTGAATGAGTGAATGAATGAATGAATGAATATTCATTATTAATGTGATTAGATTTTTAATGTGGTTTTAAGTCTCAATAACAGACACACACAATGTGTTTAAGCTGATGAAACACAAATGGTTGAAACTTCTCAGCTTTTTAATTTAACACACCCATCAAACAGTCCTTCTGGCAGAGGGAAAAGTAGGTTAATCCAGCAATTAGCACCTCGGGGTGCGTTCGAAGTCACCAGCTTTTGTTTACTGCACTTTTCCAGTTACTACATGCAGGGGTTCCATGTAGGGAAGCCTTTTGGACACAGTCCTGGAGTGCAGTTAATGAAATGACTTCATGAGTTTAATGAGTTGTGGTTTAGAGCTACTTTGATAGAAAATTAAGAACACTTAACCCTTTATTGGTGTGAAGCATGCCATGATGCAAGTAGCTCTGATTATGATCAGTTTGCCAAGTCTGCCAATTCCTGATGATGAAAAAGTCTGCATGTGAATGCTGAATGTGATCATGGCCTATTGCGTGTCAGCCTTCCGGAGGTTAGTAATAGCAGCCGTTTCCGGCTGAATCTGCTGGAAATGAGAAAGATTAACAGAATAAACAGTAAAAAAGCAAACAGACAGTTAAAATCTATGACTGTATCTGTGCTGTGGAAAAGTTAAATGTTAGATATCTGACAAAGAAAGACTTTGTTCATATTTAATGGAAAGAAGCAGCAACTCGGGATACCCCAGAAAAATGACAAGTTAATTATTTAATCTGTGTAACTGTTTCACAGCTGCACATCAGCTGTTTAGACAGAAGTGTCAAAACAACAACAAACCTGCCGTGACCAACAGGACGGATTCCCCACCACCAGAATCTCTAATGACGTTCCTCACAGTCATTGTGTCTGGTCTAGACACTGCTGCAGATCTAGACTAGAAACCCGCCGCCGCCGCCGCCGCCGCCGCCGCCGCCGCCACCCACATCCACATCAACTCACACTTTCTCCCTTTCTCTTTACGCTGTACACAGAAGCACTCCATGTGGTAGAATTGACAATAAACTTGACTTTGACTTGACTTTGACCCCTTGCCAACAGGCATAAAAGGCAAATTCTCGGGCCCTGAGCCAGTAGGGGGCCCCCGACAGCCGACCAGCTTTGAACATAGACGGTATAAAACAATGGATGAATCATTCGCTTACATGATGGTTTCTGAAAACCGGTTTTGAAGCCTGTTTTTCTCAACTGCCAACCATGTCACTTTCACATTAACGCTCATGTGAAACTGAGCTTTGTTGTTCGAGCCGGATCCCAACATACCAAGGAATCCAACAGGTGCGGTGGACTTCAGGAAAACTGGGGACGTTTATAAATTTCAGGGCTGGTTTTCCGCCTCACCGGCTGGAGTCCAAGGTTGACGGGAGAACCGAAGGAAGACAGAGTCGGTAAGTGAAATATTGTTGTGTTACCCTGAAAGAATAGGGTGTTGAGGGGCGACGGAGTCCAATAAAGTCCGTGAGAAAATACGTGAAAATTCTAGACACTGACGGTAAAAAGAAAAATAGACGGCAGAACCGATAAATTAAAGTGGGTAAAGTGACGTCATTTCTGTGTTGAGTGATTGTGAGTGTGACTGGAGATACGATACCACCAGGTATTTTGTCTCATGTAAAAGCAGTGGGAATGTAAACAGCAACCTGTTGTGGAAGCAGAGGCAAGAATCCTTCGCTTGGGAATCAAGTAGAAGTGAGGATTACCACTTCAGGTGATTTAATTGCTGTCCTACTGATGAAAAAATCCAGGTGTTTAGAATACCCTAGGTATTGAGACCGACCTGGACTAAAAACATCTAAAAATAAATAAATAAAAATAAATAAATTAAAAAAAAAAAAAAAAAATGGGGAAGTTGATCAGTAAAATCGACCATAAAAGAGGATTGGTTTGTGAGGACTGGAAATACATGCAGAAAAAAGATCCGAAGTCAATAAAATACCTGAACCTGTGGATCAGTAAATATGGTTTTAAGGGAACTCTAAACTCACAGAAATAGTTGAACTGCAGGATAAGATAACAATTGACACGAAACAGAACACCAAGAAGATGCGAAAACGCGGATTCAGGGAGAGCCAGATATGGTTGAACGAGGCGACGAGGCGTGAACAAGGAGAAGGGAGGGGGGACTGTAGACAGAAAAACCCGAGGTCATGTTTTACAGAGCAGATGAGACGGGGCCTGTACAGAGAAGACAGAAAGAGGAAAAAAGTGACGACGATAACAGAATTCTTTCTGACAGTATCCCAATCTATCAACTGTTGACCCCTCCGCCACCTGAGTGTATCCTTGAACTAACCCTGAAAAACACACCTACTTCTCCGCCAGCCGCTGACACTGTTCCTCTCATTGAAGTTGCAAATCCTAACACTGACGATGTTAAAAAGGCTGAAGAAGGCCTGACCTCCCATGGGGAGGATGAGGAGGGATCTGTCTGTGACGTGGAGGACCTCGGACGGTCCTGCCACCTTGATGACAGAGAGGTCCAGCGGGTTTGGATGACTGCTCTGGGCAGTGACTGGCGTCATGTAGGAGGTGACCGGGACCCCCAGTATGACGGTAATGTTTTGGATCCAGATAAAATGCAGCTGCGACGCAGAGTGAAGGAACTCGGTGACGGAACAAAACAACGTTTCAACGCTTCATCTGTCTTCACAGTGGTGGACATCAGGAACAGTGGTGGACATCAGGAACAGTGTTGGACATCAGGAACACCGTTTTCTCTGTCCCCGTTCATAAAGACAGCCGATCTTGGTTTGGTTTCAGATTTCTGGATGGAAGAAGAAAAAAAAAAAAATAAAGATCTGTACCAGTGGGCTGCTGTGTGAGCCATGATGATGATCATGTCTCAACAGGAGGGAAGGGGTGAGAGGTCATGTGGATTGAAGACTCCGATAGGAAGGGTGAGCCAAAGTCTGATAATAGGGTGGATTCAGACATTTAGAGTCTGAATAGACCCGAAAGTCAGTGAAGCATTTTAAGACACCTGACCAAGTAGAGGAGATAATAATTCAATCAAAATGACCAAAACGGGTAAGAAATGCTGCAGGATGCAGGATGGTGACTTTATTCCTCATCCTGAGTTTTTGTTGTTTTAGTCACCCTGTTGCTTCCTGTTTCAGTGAATCCTGATATCTCAGCTGAAGAACTGACGACTGTCTGCCGTAACATCAAGAAGCCTTCGGAGAACCAAGAGATCCAGCAGCTCCACTTGGACCTCTGACAACGATCCCACATACATTGATGTCATCAGATCTCCACGAGGTGTCAGATGAGTATAAATTTGTAAGACCAGATAGCAGCAGGATTGGAGTCCTCTGTTTGGTGCACGTTAAACAAAAATGAACAACATCTACTACAATGTTCAGAAATTAGGAAGCTGGACACAGAACGGGTTCGAGGCTGTATTTGGACAGCTGTCTGCCACGTCTCTTATGACTTTCCAGAACAGGATTGTCCTGGAGAAGGGAGGTGTGTGTGTGTGTGTGTGTGTGTGTGCCATGTTTGGAAAACAGTGTTGCACTTCTTGATAACACCGCTGCAGATGGTAGTCTTACTGACATTGTGTGGTTGTTGTTGTATCCCGATGTCTGCGTGCACTGCTGAACCGATTGATCACCACAGCCGTCTCACCCGTGGAAGACCGTGTGGCACAAATGTATCTGATTTTGGGTCTTGACTCTGACAATGATGATAAAAATGATGATGATGAAATTTTCTTTGATAATGATGATATTAATATCTCTTTTTTGCCTTATAGAAACCCCTCTGAGCGTAAATGTCTTTGTACTCATGAAAAATGACTCCATGACTGAAGACCACCTGAAGTGGTTTTGGACGACGTGAAATAAACAAAGATTGTGTTAAAGCAGGAGGGAATGATAGGGTTAAACTTTAACACACTCTTTGTTTTATCTCATTGTTATTTTACGCTCTGTATACTGCTTGTCTAATAAGATAATTGTACACGCCAGAGAATATATCTTGTACAAGTTGCTTATCTTCATGTCATCTGTGACCTCCTTATTTTCAATAAAAGCCTCAAGAGGCCATCAGAGGGGGGGCGCGGACAGAGACAGGAGCAGCTGATGTGGCTGAGTTCTCTGTCCGTCCTCCGTGATGATGTATGAAAAACTTACTGACTAGTCTTTCTTCCTTATTGTGTGTTTAATAAATGTTTAGGTCTTTTAAACCTGACAGTTGACATGCGGTGGGTGTGTTCCAGTCGGCTGCACCCTGCATGAAGGAAAACCGGCTTCAAAACCATAGACCATAAACCATAGGGAAAAAAAACAGAAAAAAACCCCCCATAGACTGTATATAACAATGGTCACGTGACCCAAGCCATGTTGACAGGGACACGCCCACCACGTGTCAGTCAAGGTCAGCTTGGCTCCCCATTTAAAATATCTGCAGAGGTGCCGTGAGACGTTACCAGCGGCGTGTACAGTTTAACATGCTGACTCAATAGTGAAATCAAACATGACCGTCGTGTTTAATCGATGCTGGATTAATACAACAGGTGGTTGCTTTGACACGATTACATACGAAGAAGTGATAACAAATAGCCATACACTGAACCGACTGTAAATCAATTGATTTTCTAAATGAATTTATTGCTATTATAAATTATATATAAATAAAACTTTCCTGGCATGGTGCAACCCCCCCCCCCCCCCCCCCCAGAGTTGTCATAGATGTGAAATCAAATGAATGAGACCAAAACGGTTTCTTGAACCAGACAGTTTATTCCTGCACAGAAATTTGACATTTTAACATGGGAGTCAATGGAGATTGATTCACTTCTGCAGCCTCTATTGGAACTGCAACGAAACCACACGAACACTTGACTTTAAATCACAACAGAGCAGTGAAAATGAGTAGGATTTACAAAGACTGGTCGGCCAGCGCAGTGATCGCTCTAGCAGCAAGCTGTGACGTGTGTAAACAAATCTCATCTATCAAAAAGCTATCCATCTGTCCCTAAGAAATGAAGAAAAAAAACGATAACATAAAACAGGAAGCGCATAAAAGGCATCAAGAAATTGGCAAGTAGTGCAGGTAATACATGAGTCCATTTAGCTCAGAGCAGCTCTGTCCTGTCAACTTCACGGTAAAGACACCTGCAATCAACTTGTTTACTCAGCTTGCAGGCTGAAAATAAAATGACTCTTTTGGACTCTTTGGAAAGAGGGATTTGACTGGGAATAAGAAGTTGAGACAGATGCCTGATTTGAGGACAGCAGCTGTAATCCTTTGGTCTTGTAGAAGCTGAATCCCTTTCAAAGGGAAAGTCAATTGATCGCTAATCTGTAATGAATCTATACTGGCACGTTGACTTGTGGAAGTGAACTAAAGTATTTTATCAAGAAACACTATCATCTAGTGGTCAAAAGTGAAAACAACACCTTGATGTTTCTGCTGCATGACAGCTGAGGGAATCTAGTGGCTTTAACAGCAATTCAGGTCAGTTTTATTTACTTAGTGGCTGTACAGCAAATACAGCAAATGTCGGAAGTTTGTATTCCACATTGGTAGCAGGATCAGACTGACAAAGTCCATTATGAGGTTCCCACAATGAAATACACAGATTGTTTAAGTGGAATTTAATAGTGGTAGACACTAAATATGTACTCCTTAGGAGAAATGTATGAGTAAGTGGAGATCTCGTAACACTGTCTGAGTCTGCTGCGGTCTCTGCTTCACAGAGATGGTATGTGGCATGCAGAAGAAACAAACGGGAGTTTTTGGCTGTTGTTTTTCTAAGTCAATTCAATTCAATTCAATTCAATTTTATTTATATAGCGTCTATTACAACACAAGTTGTCTCTAGGCGCTTTCCAGAGACCCAGAACATGACCCCCGAGCAATTATTACATAAACAACGGCAGGTAAAAACTCCCCTAGTGGAAGAAAAACCTTAAACCAAACAGTGGCAAGGAAAAACTCCCCTTTAAGAGGGAAGAAACCTGGATCAGGACCTGGATCATGAGGGGGGACCCTCCTGCCGAAGGCCAGCCGGGTAGAGCAAGAAATAAGAAAGAATAGAGACATAGAGACACCGTCAAAGGTACAAGAGTCTCCCATGTTTCCTGAAGTACTGATTCCAAGCGTAGCTAAGAGGGGGAAGGCATCTGAGCGGGAAACAGTTACCCCTTTTGCCTGCTCTGCATTATAATTGAACAAAAAACAAAAAAAGAAGAATTAAAAAAAAGGACATTGTTTATTTCTTCTTGAGCAAGTAGACTCAGGGCACATCTGATGAGGGTTTATAATAATAGGCAGAACAACCAAAAAGGTAGAAAATGAATCTTACAGAGCAAAGGAACATTGATCATCTTCCACTCAGGAAGAAGTGTGTCCCGAACTGCCATGTTCCCGTGATAAGGAGTGACTGTCAGGAGCAAAACTCTGCATAATACTGAAGTGTTATGTGTGATGAAAAATATATTTCTGTGGCCTGACCTGTGGTCAGACTCATATCTTGCCTTTAAGATTGTCTGTGGCCTTCGTACAGTTTGAGCAAATTGATATTTGGTCCTTGATAATCATGTGGGATTTACCTGTATTTTCACCAGTGCACATACAGGGTTGAATTTTGAAGAGAAATGATGCAATTACTAATTTTATGTGTAACAGAAATCAATTTAAAAAATATAAATAATTACTTTTGGTATAGAGCATTTGGTAAAGTAATGATGTTATTTTATGAACTAGGAACAGCCCCCTGAGGTGCTCCTCCAGCAGGTTGTTACAGCTCCAAGAATCACTTGATAGTTGACAAAACCGACACAATTGTTGCCATAAATTTTATTCAGAGTGGGCTCTAATTTCCATCCATCCATCCATTATCTATACCCGCTTTTTCCGTTTCCGGGTCACGGGGGTCTGTCGGAGCCTATCCCGACGCATATCAGGCGAAAGGCAGGGGTACACCCTGGACAGGTCGCCAGTCTATCCAGGGCTCTAATTTCACACTGTGAAATTTTGTTTGCATGTCTTTTAATAGAGGAGAATTGTTATAAAATCATGTCTGTGACATGATTTTGTATCGTGGCAACAAGACATACTTGAACAGACTTTATGCAGTTCAGTTTATTCAGAATAAAAGCATGATTTAGAAGTTTGGAAGGAGCTCCTTAAATACAAAAGTAATGGTTGCAGTGGGTTTCTGAAGAGGGTAAACCTTTCATTTTAGGAGCTGGCACAATTGCAGAAATATGAAAAATAGTAGATCATGGAATAACTACTCTGTTGACCTCACCGAACCATGTTTCAGTGCTAAACCTTAAAGTGGAATTAAAGGGATTTGCAGCCCGGGCTGTTAACTGTACAAATAGACTGCTGTGTGTGGCTCCGGCCTGGCCTGGAGGAGCCTGGGGCTGCAGCTTAGCTGGCAGGCTGTGGGCCTCTCATCTGGAGCTCAGTTAAGGCCACGACAACCCTCATTCACCCTCTGTTGGTGCTCGCTTTTCATGTAGTTTTTTTTGGTTGTGACAACTGAAATTTGGATGGACACTTTTAGAATGAGTGGCTATGTTAATTAACACCGTAGATTAGCATGAGCTCAGAGCTAGAAAAGGTCGGGTGGGGTAACCCAGGGTAAGGTGGGTGTGTGACAAGCACCTGCCAGGCTGGCAGCCTCAAAAAATAGACCCCAAAGATATCATATTCAACCACAATTACAGTGTTCCCAGAACCAAGACTTGAAAGATTCCACAAAAAGTGAGATAAAGAAACTGAAGAAGAAAATTCCCAGATGCAGAAGAAGTCCTCACTGTAAAATATGACTTGAAAAATGTCAAAAAAAAACGTAGAACTGTTGAAGTTCAAGAGTTTTATGATGTTATATTATATAATATATGCTATATTATGGGATTGACAGCGAGCTTCGTAGCTGAGACATCTGAAGGCATCTAAGAACACAAGCTTCTTGCTCCTTAAATAGGTCAAAGAACAAATGGAATAATTGGAATTAACCATTCAGAGGGTAAATAAGCAGGAGAACTGCAGAGATTACCTGCCTGAAGTAACTCCTGGGGGTCAAGTCATATTAAGTATCAAAGGACTGATGTCTCCACAGAACTTTTATCTTCAGAAGACTGGACTACTGTAACGTTGTTCTCCGGGTCTCCCATCTGCAGTTAGTCCAGAACGCTGCTGGCCGAGTCCTCACTAAGACCAGAGACTGGACCACATAACTCCAGTTTCTAGATCTTCACACTGGCTTCCTGTCTGTCCCAGAACAGATGTTAAAATCCTGCTGCTGAACCCTATTGGATGTTTTTGATCTCTTGGTTTTTGAATCCTGTTCTGCCTGACCTCGACTCTGCCTGTGCCCTCATTGGATATTCCGCTTGGATCCTGACGGAGGACTTTGGGTCTCGGATCCAGGACGTGTCACAGATAACGTCAGCTGCTCTGGTCCCTCGGGGAATTTCCCCCGAAGACTGATCTCGAAATAAATATCTTAAAGACTGTCTTGGTTCTGTGGTCGTCTGTGGGTCGTGACACTAATCCCTTCCTAAGGTGTTTGGCACCATTAACAATAAACTCTTTTATCAGAATTTAGGAGTAATAGATTCGTGGACATCCTGTCCTTGATGTCCTTAGGGCATTCCTGAAGTTTGACTAATGGTTCTGTTTCATCTTCATAGACAGATACAGCTGCGTATCATCAGCATAACGATGAAAATGAATGTTGTGGTTCTGGATAATACTTCCCAAGAGCTGTAGTGGTGTATAAGCTAGACTAGCCCTAGCACTGAACCCTGCAGAACACCAGAAGACCCTTGTCTTTGCAGAAGAAACCTCAACACGAACGAACTGGAATCTATCAGATAACTATGATTTAAACCAACCTAGAGCTGTCCCTTTAATCCCAACACATGTGCAAACCCTGCACTGAAATGCTGTGATCTACAATATCAAAAGCAGCGCTGAAGTCCAGCAAAACCAGCATGGACACTAATCCATTATCTGAGGTCCAGCAGAACCAGTATGGACACTGATCCATTATCTGAGGTCCAGCAGAACCAGTATGGATGCTAATCCATTAGCTCAGGTCCAGCAGAACCAGTATGGACACTGATCCATCATCTGAGGTCCAGCAGAACCAGTATGGACACTGATCTATTATCTGAGGTCCAGCAGAACCAGTATGGACACTAATCCATTATCTGAGGTCCAGCAGAACCAGTATGGACACTAACCCATTATCTGAGGTCCAGCAGAACCAGTATGGACACTAATCCATTATCTGAGATCCAGCAGAACCAGTATGGACACTAATCCATTATCTGAGGTCCAGCAGAACCAGTATGGACACTAATCCATTATCTGAGATCCAGCAGAACCAGTATGGACACTAATCCATCATCTGAGGTCCAGCAGAACCAGTATGGACACTAATCCATCATCTGAGGTCCAGCAGAACCAGTATGGACACTAATCCATCATCTGAGGTCCAGCAGAACCAGTATGGACACTAATCCATTATCTGAGGTCCAGCAGAACCAGTATGGACACAAATCCATTATCTGAGGTCCAGCAGAACCAGTATGGACACTAATCCATTATCTGAGGTCCAGCAGAACCAGTATGGACACTAATCCATTATGGACACTATCTCTAACCAGTGCTGTTTGTGTTATAATGTATTCTGAAACCTGATTAATGGAGACACTTATATCGTCATATCATCACATTCTTAAAGTCTTTTTTTCCAAGGTTTTCAGTAAAAAGAAAATAATAAATCAAATATTTGGTACAGTTAATTTTGCCTTTCGAATTACTGAAACTTTTGAAAAACATTCAATTAAATCCAATTCCATTTTTATGTATAACATCTATTACAACACAAGTTGTCTCCAGGATCTTTCCAGAGACCAGAACATAACCCCCGAGCAATTATTACATAAACAACGGAGGTAAAAACTTCCCTTTAAGAGGGAAGAAACCGGGATCAGGACCTGGATCATAGGGGGGGACCCTCCTGCTGAAGACCAGCTGGGTAGAGCAGGAAGTACAGAGACAGAAGAGACACAGACACATCGTCAAAGGTACAAAAGACCAGATCAATCAATATAATTATCTGTCAGCACTAGAACTAAGACTTCCATGTGTATATGACTGATACATGTTAGTTGGTGGACGACAGTATAGACAAGTTTAGACAGCAGACACTGGGGTGGTCAGAGGTGGGACTGCAGGTCAGGATGTCAGCAGGTCTCCAACAGAGACATCTACACAGACAGGTGGAGGTAACACTGGGATGGTCAGAGGTGGGACTGCAGGTCAGGTTGATATGATGCTCATTATATAAAAACAATAAGTGTCATGGAAATCTAACACCAGGGAACAAATCAAATTCAGAACAGTGACATGGTTCCTCCCAATCACACCACTCTGGGTAACACTGTTATTACCAACGTGATCCTTCAAACCTCTCAGCGGAGCAGCAGTGGTCTTTTTAGGAGAACTTTTAGCTTTTCAAAGTTAGAACTCATTCCCCAATCCCAAGATGTAAGAAAGCTACCCTCCCTGCAACTGGGAAAAGTTTAGCGTGCAGGTCCTGAAATGGAGTGTGAACCGTGTGAACCATCTCCAGCTTAACGCCTTTCATCCTGGTCAACACCAGAGTGGACAAACATCCAGCCTCTCCTCAGGAGACTGGTTCCAGAACCCACAGTGGGTGCTGAAGCGAGCCTGACCAGATCTCGTCAGTTCCTCCCACCCTCATGTACCAGCTCAGGCTTCAGGTGCCAGTTTGAGTAATTGAGGGTCAGAACTCTGCCTGCAGCTGCTACTCAAATATCATAATGATATTCTAAACACACACATTTCTTTAGTATTAAATGAGAAACAACAGCACTGCAGATTTTGACGGTGTATTTACATCATCTTAAGACACTCCTAGATCTAACAGCAATACATTCTAAGTGATGCTAATCATATAAGCGACAAATATGCAAGTAGTTATTTTCTTTTTAGTGATACCAAGCATAAGGATAGAAGAAGAATAAAGCTTTCAGCTTTTAAATAATCAAAATAAAAATAAATAAATAATGAATAACCTCATTTAAATATAAAATACAGAATAAAGAAACCTTTAAAACACCAGTGGAGCAGTACATCATCTGTACGTTCCTACTCATCTGATTATTAATTCTACATTTATAGAAACTATACGTGATCACAGAACCCAGAAAATATCATTCAGAACAAGAAAAACATTTGAATTCCATGGTGTACGAGTGAGTCCTTTGCTGATTTTCATTTTTAAGTGTCAATACTGTTTACCTATTTTTTCTTTTCTGTCCTTTTTTCAAAATCTCACAAACAAAGTCACTTGAAGTCAAGTCTGGGCAGTTGAAAACAAAAGTGCAAACAATCTTGGTACTTTGCAACAATTTGATTTTGGAAAAGGTCACAGATGTATGACTCAAAGAAGTTAAGTATAATCTTTATATTGAGCAGTCTGTTTAACCACCAAACAGCAAAATTCAGTAACATACGGACGTCTTAAAAGAAAATGGCCCATATAATCATTATTTCACTCAGCATATACATTGTAAAAGTTGGTATTTAAAGCTCATCATAGAGAATTGCTAGTCTTCACACTAGGTATTTGGGGATCCACCTCGGCATTAATCATTTGTACACTTTAAGAAATGTTACCAACAACCAGCTTAGCAATAAATTAAAGATACTTTGAGGTATTTGGGGAAACACAGGTTCTAGCATTGAATCTAACATGTGGTTGAGACTTGAAGGATATTAGGGGTCTTCTGTTTTTCTTGAGTGCTTTTTAAAGCTGTTTTCACACATGAATACGTGACGTTTTCCAGAAAATGTGCAGCAAACAGGTAACAAATACATTTATTTGCTTATGGATTCACATTCTGGTGGCTCACTCAGGAGCTCTTACTAGTCTGACAACCTTTGACTTTACCCTTGTAGACTCAAACTCAACAGAAAATCAAATACAAGATAGAAATGTCACGCTTATGTTGCACATACATGTGAAACACCCCAGAGGCAGATTTTAGTGATTGCACATTTATCTCACAGCAATGACATCCATTCAGTGACAGCATACTGGAGCAGAAACGCCATCTACACTGTAGTGCAGTGAGCAGTAAAGACGATATGATCTCTAAAATCATTTCTACTTCATCAAATGCAGGCAATGAGCTGCTTTATAATGTATTAGTAAATATCAGTACAGGAGTTGAAGTTCCTTTACGTATTTTCAGAAACGTGTCAGTGAGATAGCTCATAACGAGACAAAGATATCAGAGGTGGCCAGTTAAATAAATTGTTTGTAAATTAAACTGCAACATGCTCAGTATTCTATCACAACATGCACATCAAATTTACAAAACACCGGGACGCTGATATATAGCCCAGTCTGCAGGATTATTTTCCCAGAAGCATACTAAAAAGAAAGGCACCATTGAAATGTTCTGCTTTCAAATATTCTCTGAACCGTTGCTACATACTAGCGTATGGCACTTTACCTGAAACACATGAACAAATTTGTACATCGCTTTTATAAAACTCTTTATTCACTACATCACTAAAATAAGTTTAATTTTTAATTTATCTTTAAAAGTCTTTATACAGCAGTTAATTTATAGAAAGTAACGTTTTTATAGTGATGACTTGTAATTTTACCCCTTCAATAAAGGATTTTAAGCTATTTCTTTTCATTTTACACAGCAATTGGATCTTGTTTGATGGTCAGACGTGATGGTTTCAGTTGCAGGTCGTCGTTTGGTGCTGCTGGGTTAGTCCTGCTGCTGTCCAAGGCCCAGAGATCTGTAAAGCTATCTGCGGTAAGGAAGGACGCGTCCCCTCCCCGAGGCGCCTCGGTTTCACTCATTAGCATTCTGCCGCTACTGCTTTCCAAGAAACGCAGCAAAGTTACTCTTTTGGAGCTGCAATCATTGATATTGTTGGTTTGATTAATTAATTTCTCAGGAAATGTTGAAAAACGATGGCTGGCAGCTGTGGCGTCATGGTCAGTTATGTCTTGCTCATTAACATTCCCCTTGGTAAGCACTGGGCTAGGCGGTAAGCTGTGTGCCACATGGCCGTGATTATAGTGAGACACGTTCCTCTTCTGCTCGTCTAGCCTGGAAGGCATGTGTGGCTGGCTCATGTTCGACGGCAGCAAGGGCCGGTCCTCCTCAACAGAAGGGCTCAATGCCACGGAAGGCACAGAGATAGCCAGACTGGACAGGGGCGCTGATATCTCTGATGGAGGAGATCCTGGAGTTGTGGGAGCAGTCTGTGACTCTGAACACAGCCGAGTCAGGCTTTTTGTGGAAGATTCAAATCTGCAGAAACACAAGCAAAGCAGAAACACTTTGACTACAGCACTTGAAACGTGATTACAGCTGAATTCAATATGGTAGAGGCATGCAAACTTAATTTGCAGACAAACAAGGAAAAATTTGGAAACAAACTTCCAAAAAATATTAAAAGTGGAATTATCAGGTAAACATTTCAGCTTGGGATAATTTAGAGTCCAACAATCATTGCTTGAAAATCCCACTAACAATACTGGCTCCACAAAAATCTCCGGCTCCATCAGACCTTTGTTTAGAGGTTTTGACATCTTTAATAAAGCGCTAAGTTCTTGTGATGTCATTAAATAAATTTCTCCTCCTGATCAGTGATATACCCTGTTTTTTTTTTTTTTTTTTTTTTTTTTTTTTCTTCCCTTTCTTGTCAGTGTGGACATCGTGCACACGCTGTATGTACGATGCACACCGAAATTAGTCTCTGCTTTTAACCCATCAACTAGTTTCACTAGTGAGCAGTGGGGCTGCTAGCAGGGCAGCGCCCCGGGGAGCAACTGGGAGTTCAGGGCCTTGCTCAGGGGCCCCCAGTGATTTACCATTGTGGGCAGCCCTGGGCTTGAACCTGGGTCCTCCACGCCCAAGCCCACCACTGTAACCACTAGGCCACCACTCCCCTTGACAAAGGGGAGTGGTGGACAAAGACAAAAGTTGACAAAGACAAAAACATTATTGCAGCCTACGCCAATGATGGGGGTTTAAAGGGCAACACATACGACATACGACATGACCTGACTGTGAGGGGATGATCTGATGACGTGGTATCCAGACCAATGCACATCATCATCATCATCATCATCATCATCATCATCATCATCATCATCATCATCACAGTGGCCCGGGCCTGGCAAATACTCGACTTGCTCTGCACATGCAGGTAATGAGCCATAAACACCCACAAAACAGGAGGTGTTCATTTAAAAATGCTCCGAGACACGAAACAAGCAGTGAAAGTTATTATTTTGAAGGATTTCTTATTTCCTCCAACCAGATACTCATCTTTGAATCCTCCAAATGAAATCAGCCACCACTGTGACAACTGAAGTCTTTTCTGTCCAGCATTATCTCCCCTGCTGCAGAGTCTGGAGACTTGTTAAAGATGGTTCTTTAACTTGTGGACCATCAGCTGGAAGGACTTTTCTGTCAGTCTCCTACCTGGTCTATTAAAGTCATGTTGTTGTTTTTAACCCAACGACTAAACCCAGTAAATCATCATAACATAACAAGGAAAAATAGTAATATTTGCCCTCTATGTATGATACCAAATCTGTTATGGATTTAAATAACTAAATATGTTATTTAATTTAGTGGCTACCTAACCACTAAATTAGATATTATAGCTGTAAAATAACTATGGAAGTTTTCTGGAAATTCCAAAGAATTTTTCCTAACATTTGCAACTTTAACAGTCTCAGCTTCCAGATGCAAAATGCACTCCTGGAATCAACTAGAGGGTCTTTACGTGAAGACAAATATATTATATGTAAGGCATAAATGTCCATATAATAGACGTGCAAAACCTTTCTTACAATTGAAACATGAAAACTACAAAATGAATGCCAAAGGTCTGCTCTATAAACACATACTGATAAACGTAACTGTATTTCATGTTTTGAAACACAGTTAAAAGAACAAGCATGTCCACCGTCCATTATTTCCAGATTCAGCTGCTGATTCAACTGTTTTTGATTGAATTGTGTGAACATCCTCTCCGCATCATGCTCTTCACAGTTCCATGTTTAAGACACAAATTTAAGATTAGTTCATCAATTACCTTGAACTTTTAGGCAACCCCTGTTGGAGTTGGCTGTGTCTCGGCACTTCTCTGAATAAATACTTAAGTCACTGGTGCCACAAGTGGCATTCAGACGACCCCGTTTGCCCAGAGTGGCACGTTGGCTATTCTCCGCCAATGACATCACAGAGAAAGACTCAGAATCAGAAGGAACAGTGTTGCTCCAGTCATCACTCCAGCTGTAGAGACAGGGAGGGAGTTATTTACATGAGGACAGGTTTCACACAAGCCTCTAGATTATAAGATATATAATATGTCTCAAATTAATAAACAAGTTCCTGTTGAATTTGAAATTGACCAAATCCGAGCAGAGGCATCCACACAGAAGTTGACCTACTGAAGGTCCATCTCTGGCCTACAATGGAAAGAACCTGAGACTGGAGTGACGAGTGATGAGGGATGTGATGGCACTGCCATCAACAGAAGTGAGAATAAGGATTAAAAACTGAAAACGCTGAGATAACCGTTTGCCGAAACATGTACACAGCTTAAGGTTAAACAATAATAAACTTTTGGCAAGTAATGTGGGCTAGAGAGGAACTGTGGAGTCATTTATACCTCATTCAAAAAGGGCCAAAGTTAAAAGTGTTTAAAGTGGACTGACCATGGCGGAGAAGAAGCTGTTCTGATTCATTTGATGTCATATAGTTTAGATATAATGGGTGCATTCCCGTTAGTGGTAATTCAGGGTAAACCCGCTAGACAGGAACCTCTAACAGGGCCAACCATCACCCCACGTGTCTCCATTACACTTACACAAGAACCTTTGACTGAACAAATGTTAATAAACCTGTGACTTGACCTGTGGTCAGATGCATGTCTTAAAATCTTTGACATTTTCTGTGACCTCTTATGATCAGACTCATATCTTGCTTTTAAAATATTCCGTGACCATCTCATGGTGTTTGTGCAGATTCATATTTGGTCCGGTCCTTGGAGGGGGAACAGAACATCCCTGAACGAGAGGCTTCCGCCTGGTTATGTGCAGACTTCTGCTTCTGCTCCTCCTGTTTGTTCAGAAAACCCGTCTTGCTCTACTCCAGGTTTGCAATGTGCGAGAGTAGATTTGGACTTGGATGGTTACATCTCTGGAAGTAGGCTGGCTGGGAGCGCGGCTGCTCATGTGCCGGAACGAGTACGGGTCGCTCCTGTAATGACTTTTACAGCTGATGCTTGGCCATGCCAGGAGCGACACCGCAGAAAGCGGAAGCATTTCATGTTGCTTCTGTGACAGAAGACATGAAAACGGAAGGATTGGCTGTTGCTGGGGGATGTACTATGGAAAAGGAGAGTGTTGTTGCCGATGGAAACACACCGTACATTGATGTTTTCCCTGCCTCTGTAAATGTGATCAAAAATGGATCAGTGTGTACAGGGGAAGGAGGAGTCTGTTGCTGACTTCTATGGCGGACTATTGAAGGTCTACATTGCCTGTACCAGCCTGGGAAGTAAACGTGACTATGAGCAGGATGCGAGTCCCTCTCTATGGGAACAACATCTGAGAAACTCTTTCCTGAAAGTGATTAAGCCAGAAATTTTGTCTGTATTTAGTTATCACAATCTGCTTACCATAAGCTGCCACAAATAACGCTGGTTGTTCATTGACATGATAACATTTTTAGAGGATTTCGGGCGACAAATTCGGTGTTACGGGGGACGACTGTCCGGTGCAGCCGGAGCTTAGTGGATGATTTGTTCATTCAGTTTCTGCAACTGGTCATGTGGTGCGTGAAACTTTCACAGTTCCACTGGCTTGCATTGATCCTGATGGTAAGAGATTTAGACATTTCTTTTTGGTGTCAACACATTGTCCACTTTCTTTATTGGGACAGAATTTAATTTGTGTGCTGAGGTTGTTGCTTATTTCGACACCTTGAGGTCTTCGGGTAACAAAACTGGTATTAACTGCTGTTAATTAATTTCCCACAACAGTGGTTATGTGAATGTTTTGTTGTTCACAAATGGCCAGCAGCAGCATAAAAGGAAGCAAAAAAGAAGAATGCAGCAGAAGAAGAAACAGAAGAAGAAAAACAAGTATACAAGGAATGCTACATGGATTGTTGTTTGCTTTTTTAACGTACACTGCAGTGGTAGCGATTGAAATGAAAAGAAACCCCCACTGGACCTCCACATTACCGTAATACACCCACAAGACCTAAAACAATCTATCGTTTTCTTTTCTTGTAATCTACAACTTCATCAGATGTACTAGCAGCAAAGTGTTTTCTGTTTTATGAGTTGTGGTCACATGATTTCTGTTAAAAGTGCTGAACCTAGTTTATAAATCCCGATCAGCAGACATTCCCCGCCAGGAGGTTCCTGTTGGCCAACCTGAGTACTTCTACAACAGGAATGTTTTTTACTCCATAAAGATTCCTGAAGGTCATTTTTGCGGGACCATTCCTGGCAATGGAAACACAACAATCCGCTCCACAAACTAAGATTTGTTGCAGTTTCTCAACTGACCAATAGAGGCAGGCTCCACAACTGAGTAAATTTCCTACAGCCTCCATGTTATAATGTCCAACTTTAGAGCAGAAATAAAAATATTTACAGCCTGGTTTAAAAAAAACACTTTGGTCTATGTCTATCTATGAGGGGGGTGAATTTTTGTGTACCACCCCAGGAGAGTTTATATCAAGCATTACATTTATTTCTAAAATGATTTATTGGCAGTCGGCTCAGCCAATCGTAGCCGTTATCACTTCCTTATGTGTAATCTTCGTGCTACTGCCCTTTGCAAAGGAACCATCCGTCTGTATGAACCCAGTGTTGGCTAAACGTGACAGTCATTTTTGATTTCGCTGTGAAGTTGACATATAAAACAATATATCCTGCTGTAACTGTCTGGGAGCAAAGCAAATTTTGATTGTTTGATTGACATGTGGTGGGCGTGGCTGCAACATGCCTGCACCCTGCACAACGATAATGGGCGTGAAAGCAGGTCTTCAGAAACAGATGCTTCATCCAATGTTTTATACCGTCTATCACCTACTGTGTAGTAAACGCTAAAGACGTGAGATGTTTTCTTTTCTTTTCTTTTCTTCGTTTTGTTTTTTTACACACATCATTGAAACTAACTCCATCGCCTGACTGCTGGCCATGACATTCACAGCTTCGATTATTTTCATATATTACTTTTCATATTACTATTGACCACACATGAGAACATTAGTTAGTTCAGAATTCAGCTGCTCGAATCATCTCCAGAACTTCATCTCCAGAACACATCTCATCCATCCTCAAGCAGCTTCACTGGTTTACTCTCGAATTGATTTAAAGATTCTGCTACTTGAACACCCCCCCCCCTCCCCCCCTTTTTTTATTTCTTTGTTTTCTTTCTTTAGGGATCAATAAAATATGGTTAGACTATGTATACATAAAAAAAAGAAAAAAAAACCCGTCCGTTGCACGATAAAAATGCATATATATATATATATATTCCTTCTATTGACTCTCTCCACATCTTCAACCCCACTTTGAGACTCTCCTTTTTAATGTGGCATATTACGCATTAAATGTTTTAATCTATTGCTCTTTTGTTGTTTGTATAAATAATGTTCTGTAAGGTGTCCTTATGTTTTGTAAAAATACGCTTGTAAATAAAACATATTATTATTTTTATTATTATTTATAATAATGTAAAAGCTGACCACAGCAATCTCCCAGATAAGAACTAATGACTACATGATACACTACAATGATAGAAAACAAAGCCCCCAGCTCAGAACCCACTACTGATGGACACAAAAAACATACTCACTGAAATGATTGCAAGAAAGCCTAAAACACATGAAACAGGGATAACGGAAGCTTGGAAAGCTGTAAAATCAACAGGACATCTTGAATGTTGATCAAGAACTCAATGGGATTGTGGAACTCGAGATGCCAATTCAAAGCCAGTCACACAAATTAACATGGAAATGTTCTGTCCCCGTTGATGTCCTGCATGTCCTTAATGCCGTCAGCCAGATCATTGCAAGGTATAGTTCTAGTTACTGGAATAGTCATCAGCTACCTGTATATGATAAAATCAAGCTGAATAGGTAGAATAAGAGCAACATCAGCTCAATCATCCATCTCACCAGGGTATAGCGCAACATTACTAGACAACATTACTATTGTTATATGGACTAGATAAATAATGTTGCCAGGACATCCTGGGTCCTGGTGTCACATGGCTTTTTAAAAAGGGGGATGAAGGGTGTGCATTATCCGGAACCACGACATTCATTTCCATTGTTATGCTGATGATACGCAGCTGTATCTGTCTATGAAGATGAAACAGAACCATTAGACAAACTTCAGGTGTGTCTGAAGGACATCAAGGACTGGATGTCCACTAATTTTTTGCTCCTAAATACTGATTAAAAAAAAAAAAAGAGTTCATTGTTAATAATGCCAAACCCCTTAGGAAGGGATAAGATGGTCTTGCGATGGCCTCCAGTAAAACTGTGAGAAACCTCAGAGTTATTTTTAATCAGGATTTGTCATTTAAACAGCATATTAATCAGGTTTGTAAAACTGCGTTTTTCCATCTTTGTAGTATCACAAAGATCAGGAGCATCCTCTCGCAGAGTGATGCAGGAAAACTAATTCATGCGTTCGTATCTTCTAGACTAGATTACTGTAACGTGTTGTTGGCTGGATGTCCAAGTAATTCTCTGAACAGCCTCCAGCTGATCCAAAATGAAGCAGCGTGAATGCTGACAGGAATCAACAAGAGAGACCACGTCTCTCCAGTTTTAGCTTCCCTCCATTGTGAAAATTAAGAATCTAATGCGTATAAAGTCCAAAATGGCAATGTTTATGTAATAATTGATCGGGGTCATGTTCTGGGTCCCTGGAAAATGCCTGGAGACAACTTGTGATGTAATAGATGCTATATAAATAAATCTGAATTGAATTAAATAAAATTTGTCCTGAATCAGAAAAGGTTTGTAGATGTTCTTTCAATTATCAATTTTTCCCTTATTATGGTTTTTTATGTGTTGTTCAACATTGATGGAGGAACCGTTGTTGTTGCATAAACTTCGACAAAACTGAGTCGTTGATGACATGTTGTTATGCAGCATGACATTAAATAAAGTTAATATCAAGATATCCAAGAAATGTCTTCTGAGACTACATGGTGTAAAAAGTCTAGAGACTCTGACAACAAGTCCTTTGGTGTTTGTAGATAGTAAAAATGTGCAACTGTCTCAAGAACAAAGCAAAACCAACTCAAATTTGCTGAAGCTGCTTGAAAATGTGCTGCTTGTTTTTACCTTTGGCTGATGTGGGTGAATGTGGTGGGTTCAATTGCAGAGGCATATTTGCTCGTGGGGAAGGTTGATTCAGTCTCTTCAGTTGCATGCTGCATCGCCATCCCATTACATGACTATAAAGAGAGAAACAAAGGAACCAGGTTTGATAATTACCATGGGATTCACATTTTGGTGAATCAGTTTTGAATGAACTTCATTTGACACCAACACCTTACAGTGGTATGCTTCAGCTCTTGAAGAGGCACACTGGAAGTCCGACGTCCTGTGGTAGAGCCTTGAAGGTTGGAGCCAGCACCGGTACTGGTATTAGTCTTTCTCTTGTTCCTCTGGCTCTGCCTCAGGCGGTCATGTAGTTTCTTCCTCTGCTTCCTGTTTGTGAAGAAACAAATTAATGAAAATATGTAAATCGAAAATCCATATCCAATATGAGTCTCAAATTTTCAGTACGAGCCAAAAGTTTGGACAGTGAGGTTTTTCTTCATTTTGACTATTTATTTTTGTTTGCCGTTGATTAGTTTTATTTGTCTTCAAAAACATTTAGTTGGTAAATCACATAATGTATTTTATTCTTAATAAAAAAACAACTATTCTGTTTTTGTAATTTCTGAAGCCTTCAGATGAATGTGGGAACAGATCAAGACAAGTATCATCCACTGTGGGACATACTTAATGTTCTGTTATAACTTATTTTGCCTTTGCAAGCTCTATTTAAATTGAACTATTACATGAACTAGATGGGGAAAGAAAAAGAAAGGAAGACAGGATCAGGATTAGGTCATCCTGCGTCCCAAGGGACCATGTCCAATGGAGGGTATAATGGAAGGTATAAAGGGGAAACCGTCCTCTGACTCTGGTGGTAGTCCCCAGTAACAGCTGTTTATTCAGGGTATGTGACGGAAGACTGTTTAAAATATACTAAATTCAAATTAAAGATAGCAAAACATATTTGTAATGCAATATAGAGCAGACTCAACGGCAATGTCATAGTTCTGCTGGAGGCACCAGCACACACCCCTGTGCATCCCTGAACCGACTGAAAGCGTGGGGGTTTTATTTTTTTGTTTTGTTTTGTTTTGTTTTGTTTTTACTTCAAAGCATATGTTTTTGATGTTTTGAGACCACTTCATGTATTTCCTTCTATTTGATTTCCAAAACATCAATGATGTATACCTTCAAACAGGAATTGGTAGCACTCTGATCAAGTAATGTCAACAGATTTCTATGATTTCAAAACACTGTTAATCACCGTAGAGAACATCACACTATTTCAGCACTACCAGCATTTCCAGATAAGGGTTTCCATCAGTGCACAGTGCAGGATCACCTGTTGGCCTCGAAGAGATTCTGCCAAACCGTCTAGTGCACAGGTGTCGGACTCCGGTCCTCGAGGGCCGCTGTCCTGGGTGTTTTAGCCGTCTCCCTGCATCAACACACCTGACTCTAATTACCAGTCGTCATCAAGGCCTGCAGATGTCTGTCAACGACGCCGCCACTCGTATCAGGGTGTGCTGAAAGCAGGATTACAGCTAAAACCTGCAGGACAGCGGCCCTCGAGGACTGCAGGACCCCTGGTCTAGTGCCTCAGAACGGGGAAGCAGTACTCTGCCAACACTGTTTACAGTGTAGGTGGGGAGCTGCTGACCTCAACTGCGGACATTGTCAGACAGTGGAAGGAATACTTGGATACTTGATCCCACCGACATGCCTTCCACTGAGGAAGCAGAGGCTGGGGACTCTTGGTGGTGGACTCTTCCATCACCCAAGTCAAAATCACTGAGGTAGTTCGTAAGCTCCTCAGTGGCAAGGCACCGGGGTGGATGAGATTTGTCCTATGAACCTCAAGTCTCTGGATGTTGCTGGGCTGTCTTGGCTGAAGCATATCTGCAACATTGCGTGGAGATCGGGGACAGTGCTGCTGGAGTGGCAAACTGGGATGGTGGTCCCGCTTTAAAAAAGGGGACCAGAGAGTGTGTCATAACTATAACTATAGGGGGATCACAGTTCTCAGCCACCCTTAGAAGTCAATGCCAGGGTATTGGAGAGGAGAATTCTGCCGATAGTCGAACCTCGAGTTCAGGAGGAACAATGCAGTTTTTGTCCTGGTTGTGGAAGACTGGACCAGCTCTATACCCTCTATGGGGGGCTGGAGGGTTCATGGGAGCATGTCCAATCAGTCCACATGTGTTTTGTGGATCTGGAGAAGGTGCATTGGTTCGCATTGCCAGCAGTAAGTCAGGCCTGTTCCCAGTGCACGTTGGACCGGCAGTGCTGCCCTTTGTCACTGGTTCTGTTCATAATTTTTATGGACAGGATTTCTAGGTGTGGGCAGAGACTGGAGGAGGTCCAGTTTGGGAACCACAGGATTTGATCTCTGCTTTTTACAGATGGTGTTGTCTTGTTGGCTTCATCAGGCCAGGACCTTCAGCATGTGTTGGGGCGGTTTGCAACCGAGTGCGAAGCGGCTGGGATGAGAATCAGCACCTCTAAATCCGAGGCCATGGTTCTTGACCAGAAAAGGATGGCGTGCCCTCTTCTGGTAGGTGGAGAGGTCCTGCCTCAAGTGGAGGAGTTTAGGTAAAAAAAGTGGTAAAAAAAAGAGCTGAGTCCCAAGCCAAAGCTCCCGATTTACCAGTCAATCAACGCTCCCACCCTCACCCATGGCCATGAACTTTGGCTAATGACCGAAAGGACAAGAACACGGATACAAACGGCCGAAATGAGTTTCCTCCACAGCGTGGGTGGGCGTTCCCTTATGTCCTATGTCTATGTCTATGTCCTATGTCGTGGGTCTTCCCCAGGGTGGCCCAGGATACGCTGGAGAAACTATGTGTCTCGACTGGCTTGGGAAGGCCTCGGAATCACCCCAGAGGAACTGGAGGAAGTGTCTGGGGTAGGTCTGAGCCTAGTGGTTACAGTGGTGGGCTTGGGTGTGGAGGACCCAGGTTCAAGCCCAGGGCTGCCCAAAAATGCCCTTAACTGCCCTTAACTCCCAATTGCTCCCCTGCTAGCAGCCCCACTGCATCACTAGTGAAACTAGTTGATGGGTTAAAAGCAGAGACTAATTTCGGTGTGCATCGTACATACAGCGTGTGCACAATGTCCACACTGACAATGAAAAGGAAAATTAAAAAAATAAATAAAAATAATTCCCCCGTGACCGGGTCCTGGATAAGCAGACTAAAATTAATGAACTTACTACATGTTGTTTGTTAGGAAAATGTCAACATTGTCCACATTATTATCAGAGAATAATCAGTCTGCTATAAAAGAAAAACATAAAACATGATGCATACTTCTTTTATATGAATATAGTCATGTATATTTATTTAGCATCCATGATTCCACATTTGTTAATTTTATCTTTTGAAAGTTTTTGGTTTTCTTCAAAAATGCAAAACATGTTCAAAATCAAGAAAAACCTCCGTCAAGAAAAACTCAACACAGAAGAAGTTCATCTTAAGTTTGGATCAAGTCTCAATATTCATATAGTAATCATATTTTACTGGGATTATTAATATGAATACAGTTTCCTATTACTTATACAAAATCCCCAAACTATTTGATTTGTCTGTCAGACAGATTGTTGTTCTGCCATTTATTTAAATACAGTATCGATCAAACATGTGAAATGTTGGCTTCTAGAAAGATTTGGGTCATTTTTTGATCTGCATTTAAACTTTAAACTAAAAAACACAGTTCTTTAATCAAATGCTTAAGTTATTTTTAGCACAAAGATTGTTAGTATCTTCAATTAATTCATCTTGACAGTAAATGTTTAAAATTCTCATGACGTGAAATCTGAAGTTATTTCCTGTTTGTATATAATAGGCTTTGCACTACATAATTCACCAACTGTTTTTTTGTTTGTATTTTATCATGCACCTAGAGAAATATACTTATTGTTCTTCCAATTAAATACTTTTCAAATTTCAAATTAGAGAAGTCACAGCAGAACAGATGCAGGATAGTGGGCAGTGTCTAATCAGGCCACAAGAGACCAATCAGAGCAGAGCAGAAGGTTTTTGGGGTAGAGAGACAACCTTCCCAACTTCTGTGTTTGCAGGAAATCTGCAAGCGTCGGCAAGTAGCACTGTACCGGCCTTTTCCTTAAGACTTCACAATTTAAGTTCTCTAAAGTTTTGACAGAATTTACTTTTTCTTTCCACTCATCTGTGTCATCATGCTGTTAGGGACGGGAATCGAGTTCTCTTTGAGAACCGGCTCCCCAATCCGCCTGCCTAACGACCCATTTATAGGTTCTGCTATGTACTCGCTTTGTATTTTGGCCCAGAATGTTTCCAAAATGTCTCGTGACCCACTGGTTTCTGAAAACTGGTTTTGAAGCCCGTTGTCCTTTATACAGAGTGCGACCATGTTGCTCAGCAAGCCCTCAGAAACACGCCCACATGTCAATCATAGTAGCATATCATAGTAGCATAGCATGTCAAACCCCGCCAAAATATCTGCTGCTGTCAGACCTTTACAGCGGGATACACGTTTAACGTCTTGTCCATTAAAGGTCCATTTGACATATGCTGGGTTCGTACAAACAGACGGTTGCTATAAACTCTCCTGGCTGTACAAACCCCCCCACCCCCCCTCAGAGTTGTCATGAATGTGAAATCGCTGACAAATCAATGACATTGATTTACAAGTCACCTAACTGCCCAAGAAAAAGCCCTGGCTGGATGTAAATCGATCATTAAGTACTCGATCATTACTTGTGAACTTCTCAAAGAGGCTGATAGCTTATACCACTCGCTTCTTCCTTATAAACGTCTCCTTTGTTCCAAGTCTCATGTCATTATTCTTGTGTGTTTTATTGACAAACCTGGCTTGGATACCAGAGACCAGATAGAGGTTTTAGGGTGGAGTGACCAACTCACTGTCAGATCAGGAAATGTGTGATCCCCTATGGCCAAAAGTGAACACCAGAATCCCAATCATAAAACAGCAAGTCATGTAGTGTGAACAGTAGGATATTTTAAAGCACTTATTGCCATCAACAGAAGACTAACTCAAATGAAATTATGAAATTGTTAAAATTGTGTTTCCATTACTTTGTGGAATCAGTGTTGCCTAAAATGTACCTCCTTCAAATCTCCTCCACATCAAAATACTGTTAAGGAAAACCAGAAAACGTCAGTAGGTAAGAGGACATCGAGTAGGCTGAACACCAACTCATGCGCGCTCAGTCAGCGTTAAATCAATGCACCCTAACCTCGACCACCACACCCACCCAGTGAGAGCCGCATTGAAATACCTGGCTAACCTACCTGCACTTAAACACATACTACCACAGCATTTTGAGTTTAAGTCACAGCTCCACTCATATAGCTGATTGCTCCTCCATCCTTGCAGCAGATAAAGTCCAGTCATTATTAAGGTGTTTGAATGGTAGCTCTCATGATAATTTCATCTCAAATGCTTAGTTTCATTTGTGATAGAATCATAATTATTAACATGCACAAACATTTCAGAGGCCTAATGCAATCCTGCAAGCATGGACAGAACATCCAAACATCACACAGAGACCCTGTCTGGAGTCAAACCAAGAACGTCTCCACTGTCACCACACCAAACAACCAACCAACCAACCAATCAACCAACCAACCAACCAACCAACCAACCAACCAACCAACCAACCAACCAATCAACCAACCAACCAACCAACCAATATGATGATTTGACATAGGTTTACATTGGACGTCCTACCTGATTAACCATCCCATTTATTAAGGCTCAGAAGTGGCACTAAGATAAAAGTGCCTTGTGACCCCTTAGTGGCTGTGGGCAATGTCTGGTTCAGCATCATGCACAAGGGCACTTCGGCATGTGAGGGGATTGGAAAGCAAAAGACCTCCTGATAACATGTATTGATGAACTAATGTATCAGTGTCGTTTGTTAGATCGTTACACCTCTAGCCCTAAGAGTGTAGGTAGGTCAAAAGGGCCTGTAACTAACAAAAGTTTTTTAGATGTTCCAGTAAAACAAAAGAAAAGCTGGCTCCCCAGCACCCAAGATCATCCATCAGCTATTCTCACTTTATCCGTTTCCAGGTCACAGGGGTCTGTCGGAGCCTATCTTGATGTATAGTAGGCGAAAGGCAGGGGTACACCCTGGACAGGTTGCCAGTCTGTTGCAGGGCCACATAGAAAGACAAACAATCACACTCACATCTAGCAAGAATTTAGAAAGATCAATTAACCTGCATGTTTTTGGACTGCGGGAGGAAGCCGGAGTACCCGGAGGGAACCCACGCAAGCACGGAGAGAACATGCAAACTCCACACAGAAAGACCCACCGGGCCAGGAATTGAACCAGGAACCTTCTTGCTGTGAGGCAACAGTACTAACCACTAAGCCACCGTGCTGGCCCACCCAAAATCATTCAATTCAAATTCAACCATTGTAAACAAGTCATTCTAAATGACCTCTAGTTTTTACCTGACATTGATTATGTAATGAATACTCGAGGGTCATGTTCTGAGTCTCTAGAAAGCACCTAGAGACTACTTGTATTGTAATAGATACTATATAAATTAAACTGAATTGAATTTAATTGCTATTGACTGTCTTCCTAAACCAATCAGACACATTACTGTCAATCACAAGTCATGACAACAGAGACAACTGAAAGACATTTAATAATGAAATGAGTCGCATCTAAGGGGCGCAGGGCTGACCCAGTGTCAGGATCAAGTGCCGCAAATCTTACGTCTGGATTGAGTCCAATGTGGTAATAAAATAGTTGCAGTTTCTCTACTGACAGCTCGAAGCTGGATCCAAAAATGAATCAATCAGCACTGACCCCAATGTCAACAAGTCCAACTCTACAGCAGAAACATGTTTACAGCCTGACAAGTGATGTTGGTCGCCATAACTAGAACATAGGGTAAATTTATATAAAGGAATAAATGTATGTGTAAATAGACAGCCACCTCAGCCAGTTGCTAGCCATCACCACTTCCTCATCAGTCATCATCATGCTTGATGATGAAATTGGCAGCTTGTGCTAACCCAACATGCCAGTGGTCATTTTTGATATGGCCGCCAAAACAAAGTTTTAAATGGGATTTTTCCAATCAAATATTCGGTAGCAACTCCACAGCTCCTTCATTGTGGATCGGCTGAATAACCTGGTAGCCACTGCGGAGTTTGACCGAGTAAAACTTGGCATATTCCACCTGGCTTTTCCCGGCTCATTCATCTGACCCATTTGCATCATGGTGCCACACAGTATGAAGAAACAGAGGCTTCAAAACCACTATTCAGAAAACCTATGGCTGATGTCCCATATCTTTACAGTCTATGGCTGGGATACATGTATGGGCTTGGCTGAACTTTAGAGGACAAATCTGTAGGACCAGTTCTGCTTGTATGAAGGGAAAGTCATTTTGGGATCAAACTAAATAAAAAAGACTTGTTTATACTAGCTCCTGGTATGCCTGTTCTTTCGTTACTTATTTCATGCTTTGCCAGCCATGCACCTCTTTTAGTTTTTGTCGCATTTGCTAATATTACCACTGTTTTCTGACAATATTACATAAACTAGTTGATTTGAGAAACAAGCCTGCTTCTTTGGCACCAGCAGTGGTGCAGTTAACATGGTTCCACCACTCCCATCACAGCTCCAAGCAGAACCAGGGGCCATGATTACAGAATGATGAATGGTGTAATAGTTTCCGACTGCAGCTTTAATATGATGGCTAGACAGCAAGAAAGTGTTTAATAAAGCATATATTTAGTACTTTAGTGTGTTAGGACCAGTAGCCACAGCTGCAGCTGCAGGACCAGACCGGAGCAGCTGGTCTTCAACACAGCTTCATCCTGGATCTGCTGCTGTAGACCTGCTGCAGGGGGACCCCAACATGATCCACTGACTGGTGCCCTTCACCTCCTCTGTTTCTCTGTCCCTTCTTCAGATCAATCCTCAGTTAATAATTAAAAGTATCTCATAAGTATAATTGTGCTCCATTGTTCTTGTAGTTTGTTGTGCTTGTCTGTCTTCTCTTTTTCTCTTCTGTACATGTTTGCAGGCCAGAACCTCAGGAGCTGCATGCTGACCTGCAGTCCCACCTCTGACCACCTCAGTGTCTGCTGTCTACACCTGTTTATACAGTCGTCTCTGTAGATCACCAACTAACCAGGTATCAGTCATACATAGATGGAGGTTTTAGTTCTGCTGCTGATGGATAATTATTCCAATGTATCTTGTCTTTTGTAAATTTGACAGTGTGTCTGTGTTTCTCCTCTCTGTTCTCTTTTTCTGATCTCCTTTTTCCTGCTACATTCGTACTCATTGTGCAATGTTGTGCCACATCAAAACTACAGCATCAATACAACAATAACAAAAATAGACTGCAAATAATAAAAACTACATGCTGGGAAACTAAGCACAGCATATATGTTTTTTGGACTGTGCAATTGGCCTGGTCTTCAAAATGATTGACTTTTATGGTGCTTGAACTTGGTTTAGTGCAGTAAAACTGCACCCCTTCTAGCTCCTTAAAAACACTTTTGAGTTTGGTATACTATAGCTGCGCAAAAAAGTTTTTTCTAAAAGTGCCATGTAGTCTGAGATGTAACTATTTGAAAGGAAAACATAGATGTGGATTGGTTTTAAAATTTTGCAAAATCAATCTTTTTAAAGTTTTTCATCACGCATAAATATCACATAAAAAATAATCCTGTTATGGTGTTAAAAGGTAAACATGACAATATCACAATTTTGGAACCCAGGAAGTGTTGTTATTTTACAATTAATGACGCTGTGTTGTGAAACAGTCATGTTTTTCTCTGTGGACCAAAGTACACCACATCCTGGAGTGGGACCCCTGAAATGCTAAACTTGATGCCGACGGGTACCGACAGGCAAAGTCAGATAGTCTGGTTGGGGTTATGCAGGCATTTTGCCACTTTAT
This sequence comes from Xenentodon cancila, assembly GCA_014839995.1. Lineage (NCBI taxonomy): Eukaryota > Metazoa > Chordata > Actinopteri > Beloniformes > Belonidae > Xenentodon > Xenentodon cancila. Next base: position 26,018,977 of record CM026215.1, on the reverse strand, counting down.
GTTAAAATCCTGAGTTTTATGAACATCCCATTATACATATATATACATTTATGTATATATGTGTATAATGTATAATTGACCGTGATGAATATATAAAGCATAAAGATGTGGTTTTAATTACTTTGTTTTGCAGTAGGCAACCACACACATGATTCCAACGACTAGGAGGGCAATGCAGATTCCTGTTATTGTTAAAATACGTTTTTGATACAGCTCCTCAGCTTCTGAAAAAGAGGACAATTATTCTTTAAAACTTCAGGTTTAGAACACACACAAACACATTTGTAAAAACTGGACCAGACATGCCTAAACTGTAAGAAAAGGATCTGTAAGGACGTTTTTACATGTAGGGCAACAAACAATCCAAATGTCCAAATGTGCATGGGTATTACAGGTAGAATTTGAACCACTTATATCACTGATCAAAATGACTGCAGGTGAGGAGGGGGAAAAGGAATTCTGCTGTCATTTTCATACTTAGGACAAATATTACAAAATGGGTAAATGGCATTGAAACAGTAAAAACACTGAAGTAGGTGTACTCTGATTTTTTTATGTGGTGATAGTGTTATTGTGCCGAGATCTGAATGGCTCGCCTCTGCCTTCAGAATAAAGGCAGAGAGAGGAAGATTTAGAAATGGCCAACTGTCACAGAAGTCAAGTTTGCCACTTTTATCATCCACATAATCACTTGTGGGGAGGGAAAAGGGGACAGATGGTGCACTTTAGCGCATAAACTTCTTTGTTCACTTTTCTACTTCGCTGTCACTCAGTTTTTTACACAAAGTAGATGGTGAGATTTAAAGTTTTAAATACATAAAACAGCATGAAATGTTAGATTTAGAAAAGAAAATATACAATTAGGGCCCAATTAAAAAAATGTATTTAAACAAAACAATATACTGTATACTATAAAACAGGTTAAAGTGATGGTAACTTTTGAAAGAATCAAGAAAGGAAAGCAGCTGCAGAGTATAAAGCTGATATGCCACGCAATGAAAATCTGGGAAAGAATCGTGGAAGAATATAAATGGTAATAATCCTTTAACATGCCAAGAAAGAGTACTACAGATGCAGTGTTTGCTTTGAGAATGCTGATGGAGAAGTACCGGGAAGGTGAGATAGACTGTGGTATTGCAGGATGAAGTCTGGAATGGCAGAAAGGTGTATCAGAGTTTTACAGGATGCGTATGAGGGCGACATGACAGAACAGAGGTGTTTGGTAGGAGTAACAGAGTGGTTTCAGGTGGAAGTGGGGATGCACCAACGATCACCCCAGAGCCCTTTTTTGTTTGCCATGTCGATGGAAAGGTTGGCAGATAAGAACAGACAGGAGTACCCATAAACTATGATGTTTGTAGGTGATATGGTGATGAGTAATGAAAGTAGGGAGCAGGGGTAAAAAACCTGAAGAGGCGGTGATATGTGCTAGAGAGAAGATGAGTGAAGGTCAGTCACAGCAAGACAGAAATAAAGATGCAGCAGTTTGAAAAGTCGGCTCAACTGTTCAGGGCATTGGAGAGGATAGAAAAGTGTTGAAGAAGATGGTGAAGCCAGGGCAGAGAAGAGTGTCGGGAATTATCAGTGACAGAACAGTCGCAGCATTCGTAAAGGTGAAGGTTTACAAGATGGTAGTGAGACCAGTCCTCTATGGTTTGGAGTGTTTTGACCAAATTACAGGCAAAAATGAAGGTGTTAAGATGTTCTTTGGGAGAAATGGGGATAGAATTAAAAAACATATCAGAACAGCCCTGTTTAGACATTTGCAGATAAAAGAAGACAAGCTGAGATGGACTGAACTCACAAAGAGGACGAATAGTGAATACATTTCTTGCAGGATGCTGGAGATGGAGAAAAAGGGAAAAACCAAACAGGATATTTCTGGATGTTGTGAAAAGAGACATGCGGTTGGTCGGTGTGAGAGAAGAAGAGGCAAAACATAAGTTAAGACCAAAACAAATGATCCAATGTAGTCACAAAAGTACCAACGTTCTAACTTGTGGGATGCAGCCATCCAGCAAGTCAAGAAACAATTGCAGTTCAGCAACAGGCCACTAGAGGCTGGCTGCAACCGTAAGTCAACGTTTATTGCAGGAGTCTGCAGCCCTGGTCCTGGAGAGCTACTGTCCAGGGTGTTTTAGATGTTTCCCTGCCCTCAACACAACCCTGATGGATGGTTTGGCTCATTTCTAGCTGTCGCCACCTGCTACTTAGCACTTAGCCCTGCACTGACATCTGAGCTGTGAATAAAGAGCTGACAGAACATAGTCATCCATAATTTAAAAACAAAATGTTTTGTTGTGCTGTTAATTTTACCAACAGTCCACCATGACTGGCTGTTGGTGATCTGCAAGGGTCCGAGGACGGAGCTTAAGTAGCTGGCATCTCGTGCTATCAGCTAAAAGCAGTGGTCATTTCAGGTTTTGCCACCAAAACAACATTTGAAATTGGACATCCCACCGCAGACATTCACCGGCAGCTCTGCTGCTGCTCCAGTGTGGAGAAGAAGCTGAGAACTGGGCAGACGGCAGGTCCAAGACGCAAATGTCAGTGTTGGACAAGTGTAGATTGTCTCTAGAACCTTTTATTTATTTTGCTCAAGCTAACCATTAATACTGACAGCGAAGGAGAAAAGAGGACAATACTGGGTCAGACGTGGCTTGAACTTGTTCTTCGGCAACGTCACACCACAATCCATCCATAACAGTTGTGACAGTTTTCACGTAACAAAAATACAACACTGGAGCCCAGAAGAGAAGTAAGTCAACAATGTTGAGCATTTAACGTGAAGGTGAAATGTGGAATAATTCAGCTACGACACATTCTGGACACAAGGTAGTAAATCATCCAAAACATTAAACACTTTATTATCACAACAGCTTTTCTAAGAGACTTGACATTTGAAAAGCAAATCTTATTTGCATATTGCATGCCAACTTTGTTTGTTTTTTGTTGAGAAAATTTAACTGAATAAAAAAACACTATTCTTAAAATACTCATAAGCCTGAGCTCAGTGTCCTCCTGCAGGTGGGGAGGATGAGGTTTGATGCAACCTCCACGCCTCATGTTTGGTCACTCTTACTTTCTCTTCTGCCATTATTTTCTTGAGGAAGCCATGATACACATTGTAGCTCTGTGAGCAAATTTCATCACTGTTGATGTGCATTGTAGTATCATATATGCAGCTGTCACAAGGGACAAGAGGACTAAAATAGATTTGGAATCCCTTTTAGGAACCTAGCTAGACAACATTTGTGTTTAGTAAAACATCTAGTTGGTGTAAACTTTAGTGTGTCAGGACCAGTAGTCACAGCTGCAGCTGCAGGACCAGACTGGAGCAGCTGGTCTTCAACACAGCTTCATCCTGGATCTGCTGCTGTAGACCTGCTGCAGGGGGACCCCAGCAGGATCCACTGACCTGCAGTTTCACCTCTGACCACCTCAGTGTCTGCTGTCTACACCTGTTTACATAGTATCTCTGTAGTCCACCAACTAACCAGGTATCAGTCATATAAACATGGAAGTCTTAGTTCTGCTGCAGATGGATAATTATACAGATGTATCTGGTCTTTTGTACCTTTGATGGTGTGTCTATATCTCTCTTCTCTCTCTGTTCTTCATTCTCTTGAAGATGACATTAAGACTCTTGATAAATGAACAGTTTACCAAATCACAGAGAGCTGATACCCTCCCTACAGGGGTGATCAAGAAAACACACTCCATCATGGACTCTCCCAATTCCAAGTAGTGGAAAAGTAATCTTGGTTAAAATCATGTAGAATCACTTAACCTGCCTTTATTGAATCAATCAGAGGCCCTGCCTTGCATTAGTATAATTTTCACAATAAACTTCACACAAAGACTAGATATAAGTCCTGTATGTTGACAATGAAGTTTGGGGCACTAAAAGCTTATTTATCTACCAGTTTAAGAATATCTACAATTTGCCAATAAAGTTTCCACTTTAATGCACTGCTTTAAGAAACTGATACAAACAAACTTGCAAGCATGCAAAAAGATTTGACACCATCAGCTATTGATCTAAGGGGGGAAAATAGGTACAGCTGCTAAATCAAGTATGCTCCAATGTGAAAGAATGTAAGAGAAAATAGACATACTGTAAAAGCTGGCCATTACATAGTTTTGGCAGCGATCACCAGTAAATTCATTTGGACACCTGGGTGGAAAGCACAAGAAAACAGACAAGAAGAAAGAGGGTGTTAGTTTATACAAGAGCTGTGTAAAACCCACAACAGTCATCACTGGTGTTAGGAGGATGGAGCAGTCTGAGCTCAGTTAAATATCTCAGACCTTCATTCACAAATTGGTTTGTTTTGTATGATTAAAATGAAGGGATTACATGACATATGATTGGATTGTTCTGTCAAGCCAGCTTAGATACTCTCTTTGCAAATGACTGGAATTTGCATGTACATACCCGAACACTCATGGTTAGTCAGGACCTTGTCTGTGACATAATCTATACATGGAGTTTTAGACAGGATGAGTGTTAGTCAGAATGGAGAGTAGATCAGTTGTCTTACCTTCAGGAAAACACCCCCCTCTAATGGTTTTCTGGTGTGAGCGACTCTGCATGGCGTGTGATGAGATGTGAAGTACATGCAAAATTCAGTGCATTACTCTGCAAAGGTGAGTGAGTTTAACTCTTAAGACCCAGTTCCACTTGGCTGCACCTGACCTTAAAGAAACAGGCACGCCATCTCGGCAGACTTTTTGTCACAGTGTACAAGAAACACCAGTAATGACATGTGGGACTGAATACAGTCGTGTTCACATACGTTTTGGGTCTGAGACTTTCTTAAGTACAGCTTGTTCACATCGGTGCCCAGTGAATCCCGCCAAGCACCTGGTTGATGGATACAAGGGAAGAGAGAAAAACAGCACCTACATGTTACACAAGACACTGAACATGTATTAACAAACAATCACAAACATATGGGCCTTAACACTGAAGAATATTTATGTGGTAAAGTTTTATAAATAATGTAATTAGTCAGTATTTTGGGGGTAAGGGCTGGTTCCTGCAGGCTGTGTTCCTGTCATAAACCCTCTATGCGGTTGTTTAAAGCTGCAACAAGTGGCAGAGACACATACTAAAACGGTCCCAGCTGGTGTTTATTTTAATAGGTGTCAATTTATTTAACTCATAAACATACTGCACAAAACCTTTTCCATATTAAAGTTAATTAAAAACATATTTCTTTAAGACATTTGATGATTATTCATTTGTCCACCCCAATTTGTCTGTTCATTCAGTTTCAGGCAGCGTGTGTACTGTGATGTTTGTATTTGGAGTGTTTTTGATTCCAAACACAAAATTTGGTTGAAGGCCACCAAAATCCTAGGAACGGCCCTGGGGAAATAATCATAGTTCAGTGGATGCTTAACATTTTGACCCTAATTGTAGATTGTTCAGTTGTACATATGAAAACATTTCAATTACACGTGTGCAAGGTTTTCAGTGAAGTGTGTGTGGGAAGGTTTGGTTTATGAGTGTGTTTCCATGCTAATTCAAATTAATATCTAAAAAGGTAAAAAATCAAAATAAAATAACCAGTTACAAATTTACTGGGGAAACAAAGTTCTCTGAAGTTCTGTTGTATCATGAAACAATCATTTTTAAAGAAGTTCAGCAGTTGAAACACAAAATTGCAACCAAATAAAGATAAATTTACAAATTACTCTATTAACTACTGGTTATTTACAAATTAGGAGTATTTCAAAAGTTGTTGTTTTTTTTCAATACATTTTAAGTAATTGCAGACTGATAACAACATAGCACATATATGATGATACCTCAGCTGGTAAATAGTATCCATCAGTGTGATTACAACCTGCCATACCCAAGACTTTTAGTCTCTAACGCATCACTATCACTGATGTTGAAATTGGTAGTAAAATTAAAAAAATAATTTGAAGGGGTCAAAGGAACATGTGTCCGAAACAAAGCAGGTGCCTGGTTGAATTAAAATAAATCTGATGAAGAGAGGAAGTTGTGGTAACAGTGGAGGCGATAAATGAAAGATGAGTTACAGAAAGTGAAAACCTTCAGACCCGTCGCCCACTTACCCACTTATCTCTGCCATTCATTCAGGAAGCTGGCAAAATTCATTTTACTTTCAACATTTTTAGAAGCTTCTTGAAGTACACTTAAGTACTTCCATGTAAAATTTTGACTCTAAGCTTTGTTAAAACAGATAACAGCAGTTTTCTTTATCTGATAATCCATTTTGCCTCCTCCTTACCTGTGCTCCACCTGCAGCTCAGATACAGGCTGTATATCCTTCATGAATGACTGCGTGAGAGGCCATTCAGGCTTCGAGCTGCTCTGTTAAAGCCAGTAAGAGAAAACTGCAACAATGTGGAGGTGTGCATCTTAAGTGCTTCAGAATTTGATTTCAGTGAGTCAGCCTCTGGTTTATTGTTTGGGACTGACTTGCATTAGCAGCTGAGCAGCACAGTCACAGACAGAGTGACGGAGGAGGGGCCAAAGTTCATTTAGTGTTTGCAAGCAGTCACAGAAAACTGTGGCGCTACACACATTTAAGCCTGAAAAATATATATTAAACATAAACATCCCTAAAGTTTACAAAGTTAAGCATCCCTTGATGACAAAGTATACAGTATCACTTGTAAGTTTAGTGATGCTGTGGAGGAGGATGTGGGTTTTACAATTTAACTTTTGATAAATAAAAAATGAGCGAGAGACCCCACAGCTTCACTAAACTTACTCTATTGAAGAATATAATGAGAACGTTTCCTTGAACGTTATTATAGTGAAGTGGTTTGTGTGCACCGCTGATCCCATTAGCCTTTGTGTTGTGGAAAGTTTCCCCCTGCAGGGTCTCCTATGACAAACTGGTCCCGAGTCCAACCACTAGATGAATTTAAAGCCAGATTTGGGATATCAAGGCTTCAACCAGAAGCCCGGCCAGTTGAAAGGATTGTAGAGCACTTGGTGGTCAGGTTTCTATTTGCTTAATAAGATATATGGGTTCATCTTCCAGTAAGCTGTGCCACGCACAGGCACCATACGGTGAAGATTAAAGCAGCATGGATGGTTTAGGACCAAAATACATTAGTGACCTCCTGACCCGGTATGAACCTTCCAGACCCCTCAGGTCATCTGGATCTGGTATCAGTTCTCAGAATCAGAGCAAGATGTGGAGAAGCTTCCTTCAGCTTCTCTGCTCCACATGTCTGGAACAAACTCCCAGAAATCCTCAGATCAGCTGAAACAGTTTATTTAAGTCCAGGTTGAAGACTCACCTGTTCTCAGCTGCAGGGGAACAAAGACACAAATCCACTGTTTTACTTTTAAGCTTAAGTTTCAAAACTTTAAATCATGCTTTTTATGTATGTGGTGTCTTACTGTCTCTGTAAAACACTTTGAATCTCCTTGTTGTTGAATTGTTCTATAAAAATAAACCTGCCTTGCCTTGCCTTGCCTTGCCTTGCCTTGCCTTGCCTTGCCTTGCCTTGCCTTGCCTTGCCTTGCCTTGCCTTGCCTTGCCTTGCCTTGGATGGATGGATGGATGGATGGATGGATGGATGGATGGATGGATGGATGGATGGATGGATGGATGGATGGATGGATGGATGGATGGATGGATGGATGGATGGATGGATGGATGGAAATAAATATATGCAAATCCCTCCCAAAGTTGAGGTCCTCTGCCCAGCTCTGCTCCTCAAAGACTCAGTTTTTCACTATTTTGGCCTCATCTGTTTCACCTCCTCATCTGCACTGAAACACCGCTGTAATGGTTCCGCTTTAGGAATGTTTTTTACTGAGCTGATAAGCAAATATTGATGTATATTAACAAATAAAATAAAGTTATCATTTGCAAATTAAAAAAAAAAAAGTAAACTCAAGGTAAAGTAAGTTCAAGTTACTGTTATTTCACTTATTCAGGTTGTAATAAAACAATTTACTTCTTTTTCTGTGTAAAAGCAAAAGTTCCCTTCGAGGCACATGGGTGCTGTTGGCATGCGGTCACTCAGCAGAATTGTTTGGGTTTCTTTAGAAAGTGTTCTTATTTATTTTTGTTGTATCACAGATGTAGTTTGCACATTTTAAAGATATTGATTCTAAATGAACGCTGTCTCTCTCAGTTGCACTTTTTCCTCTTTAGTACTCTCCAGAAAGTAAGTATAGAAACATTTAGAGTAGTGTTCCTCACACTTTACACCAAAGGTGCAATCAAAGTAATCTATTATTAATCCCCACAGTTATGTGGAACGAGACGCCTGAGCTCGACTGGAGCTGAATATGAATATGATGACTGGACTGGATTTACCCGGGCTGGAATCAAAGTCATTTGTGAAATAAATAGACTCTATACACGTTAAGTAAATTGAGTTGAAGAAAATTGTGCAGTAACATATTCCGTTATACCTGCAGAGAAACTTTGTACTTCCTGGCATGATCTCCAGGGTGAAGCACTCTCCTCCGTTCACGCAGTAGTTCTTCTGGCTGTCGCTGCAGCGCGTTATGTGACTGGAGGTCTTGGTTGTCGTGGAGGTGCTGGTGGTAGCTGCACAACCATGAGCGTCAGGAAAGATGTCGAGACAAACGGGTGAAACTTAGTTTTTAAAAGGGAAAGCAACATCACTGAACAAAGAAAACAGATAGAAAAGTCTGACAGTGTTAGAAAAACAACACATTCTTCAAAAAGAAAGAAAGAAAATCCTATCTGCAGGTTATCCTACACAAAGCAGATGTTTCCCTTATTTACTCACTTCAAAGTATGTAATAATGAGAAAACGTGAATAAATGCTGATTTCAGACTGACTTTAGTTTCTATAGGTTGGACAGCATATTCAGAAAGGAGTTTTCTTTGGGGACAGACTTCAGAAAATGCAACAACATGCAGCAGCTGGAGACCAGAGGTGACTCCAGAGACAAGGAGGTGGATTGTGGGTTGGATAACTCAAGTACATAAATCTTTCCTGAACAATTTTACAATTACAATTAGATATTGATAAATATCAGCACTGCTATAAACGCAGGAAGTGCTCAAAAATACGAGGTACAAAATGGAAAATACTTTTACAGTTAGGGATGTTGAAAATGGGAAAGAAGAGCAGTGAAGTGGCGTGCATTGTGAGGTCGTATTAGAAACTTCAGGCGGGGTTGTTTTGGCCTTTGGCCTGCTTTCTGTTTTCCTGCAAAGTCGGACCTGGGAGTTTCTGCAGTCATGGTCCATTTTAAGCCTTTGCTTGATTCGCTGTGAGCTGCTGTTTAATAAAGCTGGGGTTTAAACTGAAGCAGCCAGCCTGTGGCTGGATGCAGCAAACTTGCCTTCATGATTTTATACATTGTTCTTGTGCTGCCATCCTTGAAGAAGATTTTATCATTTTGTTGGTAAACTGCATGTTGTTAACTTGGTCTGATCCAAGGCCTTTGTCTGCCTGTCCATCTGTACTGTCAGCAGTCCTGATCTACTCCCAAACAGAGAATGTGTGGAAGGTTTGGAAAGCAGACATGTGACAACGACAACTCCAAACTTTAACATGCACATTTCAGTCACGTTTGCAGGAAGAGTGGTAGAAAACAACTGAAAGTCTTCATCACTTGATATCCTCAAGACGCATCTTCTGACTTCTGAGAAAGAACGCAATATTCCAATCTGGTAAAAGCTTTACTGTCTGAAGTGAATCTGATCCGAAGTGCAAAGATGGATGTGCTGTAACAAATTGAATTAATATGACAAGTTAATTCTGTTGGTAAGAGTAATTTTTTTAAGCGTCCACTGTACCATATCACGTAACAGAAAAGCGGGATATAAAACAAGAACAACTTGTTTAAGACAAAGTCGCTTCATTGATTGTCTCCTCTCGTAGAGATGATCGCACCTCTTTATTAGCACAACTAATTATTAAGGCAACTTCTGTCATCAAATGTTTAGTTACAAAGCACCTGCAACTGCAAAGTCACTTTGGTGTTACATGCCTGTACTTCCTGCTCATGATTCATCTAAATCCTTGAGCTTAACATGGACACTGAAGCAGTGGAAGCTTCATTAGTGCTGCACACATGTCCGTTTGGCCTCCAGGAGCTCCGATTCCCATGACTATCGTCTAGCTCCTGCTCTACATCTGCAGCGTCTCCTCTTCAACTCAGCTGGGATTTAGGATCCCTATTAGACACTAGTCATGCTTTGGAAAGTGCAGTCAGGCTTATTAGATGTAAACAACCCTCTGGTTGGCGTGGTTACCCAGCATGACAGGTGTTGACAAGAACCAGAGGTAGCCGATCATAGAAAAATAGAGTGTATTGATGGAAAGAGAGAGCAGAAAAAACACAAACCTACCAAATTTAAATAAAGACAAATATTGATGACTGGTGTCATTTTACAACAGCATCTACGGGATCTGCATCCCAAACTAATATCGGCATATGGAATATCTTGATACTAAGTCGAATCCCAGAAGATAAAGGACAAGCGAAATGCACAAGTAAAGGCAAGTGAGCATTTGCTTGCTGAGGTTATTTTACACAAACTGGCAGGAAAGTTCCTGGTTGGACTCCCGGGACCGGCGGGAGTCTTTCTGTTGGGAGTTTGCATGTGTACTCCAGCTTCCTCCCCCAGTTCAAAAAAGTTTAAGTCAGGTTGATTGACACTTCTAAATTGCCCGTACGCCTCTGCTCAGAGGGATTCAGCTGAAATGGTTAAAGATAATCAAGTGAAAAATCACAAATTTAACCTGCTTCGGAGTGCAGGCCACCCACCTTTAGGATTAATATTCGTGAGCACATGAATCATGGATCAAAGCACTTATGGAGACCAATAACCAATAACTTCAGGCTGAACCAAAACTAAATTCTTAATCAAGGTGTTTTTCTTCTTCGTCTTTTTTTTTTTTTAATAAAAAGACGACCAGTTCATGTCAACAGAAGGATGAATTAACCTTTTAATGATGTAAGATTCCCCAGATAAAACATCCATCCATCCATCATCTCTACCCGCTTAATCCCTCTCAGGGTCACAGGGGTCCGTCGGACCCTATCCCGACGCATCGCAGGTGAAAGGAGGGGTCCACCTGGACAGGTCGCCAGTCCATCGCAGGGCATATAATACATTTACTAAGAAATTATTTAAAAAGAGGATATTATGGAATGGACCAGTACGCTGTTAGCTACATCTTACGTATGGTTTGTTATTTATTATAACGGAGTATCTCTCACAAGACAATATTTTATCTTTGGAGTTTGGTCACCTGTAAACATTGTACATACTGTATTACGTGTATAAATTTAGTGTACGTAGCATCGGAGGTGTGGTGTGGTACACACAGATGTTGCCTCCACACAGTTGTCTGATCTTTTAATCGCCATTTTCTGGTGAGAGAGAGGGGGGTGTGGTGAAAGAGGATACGCAGGTGCTGTGACAGAGGGTGGATGACCCTTAAGGGAAACAGCAGGAAGGACAACTGAAAGAACTTTACCTCAGATCACTGAGGTTTTTGGGCATTGGCTGATGTACAGAACTCTGAAGTTCTATACATCCTGGCACTACATGTCAACCAGGTCGAGGTTCGGACCTCGACGTCATCATCCCAAAAACTTGATTCTTTTGTCTAATTTCTTTCAGCCACTCTGACTTGCTGGAGCACCTCAGATCTTTGTCCCGTTGATGTCATGGTCTTGTTTTTGAGCTTGATCGTGTTTAGTTATCTTCAAGTTTCAGTCTTGGTTTACTTGTGCTTGTTTTCTTTTTCTTTCTTTATTATTACTTCTGTTTTGTGTTAAAGTTTAGGTTTGACTTTCCCTGTTTCCATCACTGTTCCCATCTCTGTCTCGTTCAACTCCTTCTTTTTCCTCTTCTGCCTGCATGTTTTGCAATCCTGTTGTCTTGTATTCTTGTTGGGCAATTAGTTAATTTTTCTGTAATGGTTATTTTTGTTTTTATTGTGGAATGCACTTTTGGCCTTAAATAAAGGACTTGGTTTGATTACTTCTGTCTCCATCATCTCCTGGATTTGAGTCCGCTACACTTCAACCATAATGAGTCCAGACGGGTCAACTACAGACCCAGCATTTGCCAAGACCAGCTACCACCCCTGTTGCCTATAATAACACTGCTCTGCCCTTAACCTGTGTCTGGTCTGGAGGGTCTGGGACCCCTGCTAAGCTGCAGTTTTGGACTCTGCCTTCCAGCCCCTGACTTCGAGCTCAACCCTGTCTCGTCTGCCCAGATTCCTGACCAAACGTTGTCCCTCACCTCTGCTGTATGTTTGGCTAAAATAAATGATTGACAAATATGCTCAATTAAAGGTGTTTAATGAATATGACCAGAAAAATCTGAACTAAACTACTGTCTTGTCCAAAAATCACTATACTAAACTACACTAAACAAATGATAATATGGTACAAAGCAGAATTCATGAGTCCTTTGGTAGAAACGATCAGCAGAGGGCGTCACCTATCACAAAAATGTGTAAGAAATTAAATTAAATGTTTATAAATAATATTCTTCAAAGTTAAATTAGTTAAATGGGTTTCATTTCCACTCCTGGATTGTGTAAAATCATTAAACCAGACATAACATATGGAAAGTTTTCAATATGTAAATAAAGGTCGCAGCTTAAGCTGGACAGAAGATTCTCAATCAAGAGCCATCGTTCATCAAACGCTAACAGAAGCACGGGGATGACAAAGTACAGAGGAAATCTTTGTCAAGCACTACAACATCGCACTACAGTCACTAATGTCATCTAAAACGTCCCTGTGCAAAAATGAAGTGTTATGATAATCTTGTCCAGATGTGTCGCTACGTCTCTGAACCCACATCTGGGCTGGACCATCACTCAGAGGAAACATATTGTGGCCAGACAAAGCAAAACTGGAAGAAACTGGAACTACATCCTCTGCTACCAACATAAAAAGGAGAATTTAGATGTTATCAGCAACAAGTAGAAAAGCCAGACTGTGTGATGGTCTGGGGTTGTGCAAGTCCGTCTAGCCAACCTTATTTCCACTTCTACAATGGCAGCGTTGACGCAGAAAAGTAATCTGAGTACTCTGAGATTTTATAACACCATATGCTGCTTTTCATGATCACTTGTTCTCACAGCGATGTTCAAACATTTTTCATCAATACAAAGCCAAACCACGTTCACGTTACAAAGTCATGGCTGAAGAAGACGAGGGTCCAGGTAGAACACTGGTACGCACAGACAGAACGCTAAAAGCTTTAATGTCACAGATTTTTTTTTTCTGTGTGTGTTGGATGTATATTAGCATATTAAATAAATCTGGCATGATAAAAATATTAAACTACTATCAGTAAATGTGATTGGCCAATGCACACTCAGGATAATACGGTAAATTGATCAGCAATGTGACCGCACCAGAAACATCACGGCGCTGCTGGAAGCAGACAGTATTAGTGGGCTGCTTTTCCCGGCGGCACGGGGGGGTGGGGCGGGGGTTGCGGGGTGGGTGGGCATCAATTAGCCTCCAGCGGGCTCTGACCTTGAAATGGAGCGCAGACAGGAAACAGGAAGTCTCCTGAATCAAAGCCTTGAGTTTCAGTTTGTGTCATGCATCATTTATTGATTTTCACTTATTCATAAGACTGGAAATGTTCATTTGAGGGATCTTTGACATTGGTTACAGTAGTCCAGAGTCCGTTCAGCATGCGCCTGGTTCGGAGCAGCTCAGACTAATTACAACTCATCCACAGGTCAAAGCCCCTGATCGTTTAAGTGATCTGTCATCTGATCATGTCCAGCACGTTAGAACTGATTTAGCCGTTTCCTAGACTCCTTTGAAGTATTTATTTTTCTTTTTAAAGCATGTATAGAAGCATTTTGCTGATAATGGGAAAGCTTTTTTGTCCCAATTGTTCCATCAACCTTCAAAATGTCCACAGAAAAATAAAAGATAGAAACCTGAGTGCAGATGACATGCACGCTGCAGACAGTAGAAGGCTATTTATAGAAGCTATTTCCTCAGCAGAAAGTCGAAAGGTTTTCCACTGGAACATGGACGTTCTGCAGATGTGATTGTCCAGAGAAACAGCGGCTCCGTTTTACACAAAGAAATGCTGCAGCTGAGTTTTCTGATCGTTTGTTGTAATGCATTTTCATTTAACTGATGGTTCTGGGACCGCGGACTATCCTGCCATAAAAAATAGACAATGACAAACGGAAGTTTGCAGAACAAGCTGCAGTATAGTCCTAGAAATATTTGACGCACAAGACATAAATATTAACAATATTTGGAACATATTTAAACATTTTGTGGACAAATTAATTTATTCTGAACATAACTGCTTCGTGCCAAATGATTTCACAGATAAAACTGTAAAATTGTTCTAACAGTTTGAATGTAAGAAAGCATTTAGGTTATTAAGGCTACTAAGGATCATACTGGCACGACAGAGGATGTAAATAATAAATGATGGTACTCTCCACTAAGTGTGGTGACAGCATGCTCTTGTGTGGCGCCACAGTCGTTAAATAAGGGCAAACAAGGTAGAGTAACATTTATCAGCACAAGACAGAATATGAAAGAAGAGCGTTTGAAAGTCGGTGCAATCTGGAGCTGAAGTAGGAGAGCTCTGCTCCGGTGGGATCCTGCCCAGAGAAATGTATAATTATGAGGATATAGTTGCTGCATAGGGAGAATTCATCTCCAACAAACAAACTGATGCTGAAGAAATGTACGTCACTGTGTAAAAACAAAGGACTCACATCACAAGAACTGCTCTGAATGTCAAATCTGTGACCTCTGGTGACAAAGACACACCGACCGCAAATAATCCAATCAAGACCAGTCAATGTTAACGATTTGAAAGCTCCACAAAAAAATCTTTAAACCCTCCAAACACCTTCAGACTCACCACTGGACTTAATGGAGGTCTTCCAAATATAACCGAAGAAAAAGCCTATGATTTATTAGTGTGATATACAGTCTGACAGCTAAATCCTTCAGCTTAGTACCAATAACAGGCTTCATTTACAGCAGTGAACCTAAATCAGTGTGGAGAACATTGAAGGGACTGTAAATGCCAGAAATGGTTGTAGTAAGTTTACAAATTTGCACTTTTTTAGTCTCCTCACCTGCACTGCTGTAGTTAAGAGGCCGAGTCACGTCCTTCATGGCACACGCTGCAAGACACGGTCTGTCTTTTTTTATTTTAAAGCAGAAACCGACAGGTCACAGTGGGAGGACAAGGAGCACGTGGAGAGCTGTGCCGAGACCAGCGGCCTACTTTAGCATTGTCACCTTGAAGTGACGATTACAAAATATGGGATTTTTAAAAGGAGAAGTTCTTGAAACCTTTTTGAGCAGTTCTAATTTTGCCTTTAGGATGAAATTAATGGCATTTCAAGGCCGGCTTGTATCACCTGCCCGTTGTTAGATCGTTCATCTTAATACTAGCTACCAATTATGCAACAACCTAAGTTTTGAAGAGATAGAGTTGGATACTTACAGATAGTTTGGATGATGTTGTTTATCTCCTGTGTGGTTTTTGGTTGGGGAGTCTGCTTTGCGACAGTGGGACGTTCAGCGTTGTACTTGAGTGTCACGGAAGGATAAGTCACCCGAGGAGACTGAGGTGCGTGAGGCCCTCTCGTAGATTTCTCTTCCATGAAAACCTCGGGATGTCCCGGGGTGATGGCGATGGTGGTGGTTAACGAGACAGTAGAGGGAGCCGAATGAGGAATTGAGACGGTGATTCCTAGAGTGGGGTCAACTGATATAATAATTGGGTCCTGTCCAATGGGTTTAGGATCTAAGTGAGTGGGTGGTTCGTACTCAAAGATCTTATCCACGAAGACCCATTTGATGCCGGCCGTGCAGAGGGCTAGGCTAAGCAGACAGGCCAGGATGGGCAGGATGCAGATTTTCTCAGAGTGGAGGCAATGGTTAATCTGTTCCATCTCTATGCACACACAGCAGGTGCCTGGTAAGGCCACAATTCCCAAAGCCCCCACGCGCTCGTCTTCACTACCACCACCTCCCTCTGCAATTCCCTTTATGCCCTCTTCTCCACTCTCACCAGCTGCCTCTGTCTCCTCTGGTTTCTCCTCTGGGACTGGCCCAGTATCGAGAGAAGAGCAAATGGGGGAGGCCGCTCCAGGGGAGGGAGCTGGCCCTGCAGAGAGGTCCTCCATTCCCTCAGTCATCCTTTTCAACTGATGGATGAAGCGTCTCTGAATGCCTCAACTATCAAAACAGAGAATCACACAGTGGCGGTCTGCCACCAAAGTCCATGAGTGCATTTTCCATCGCGATGCTGCAGCGTCAGAGCAGGTATTTCAGAGGAAGTAAAATTTTGCTCTTCAGAGAGTCAAAGCTTGATAACAGTCCAGGAGCTATGTAGACAGCCTGCGCACAAAGGAAATGACTTTTTTCACTAGAAACCCAATCACAGGCGAGTACAGGAGTCAAATTATCTGCAGCGAAAAGACAAGAGAAAATAAAGATCTGCATTATTCAAATATTCTTGATGGTGCAGTCGTGAGCAGAGGAGAAATAGTAGCACACTCACCTGAACACTTTGGCAGGAGAAGCAGAGGAGGCGGTGTCGATGGGATGGACCGGCTGCAGCAACTGTATTGTCAAGGACAGGGTGACCACGCACTGCAGTGGCGGGAGGGACATGCTGTCTACCAAAGTGCTCCAAGCAGCTGAAAAGCTGAATCATCAGGGAGCGGCAGGTGTCCTTCCTCTCAGTGCAGTCACAGAAACAGATGAGTAAGGGGAAAGAGAAAGAAAGAGCATCATAGAGCGAGGGAGGGGGGCTGCAGCAGCACAGAGGGTCAGAGAAGGCTGGATACTCCCCTTTTTTCTTGTCTCACTCCGCAAGTGGCGAACGCACGAGTCTCTTGCCTCCTCCCTCTTCGCCTCGCTTCCTCTTCCTTTACAGGCTGCTCCCAATCCCAGAGCAAGCTAAGCAAGTTCATACTTGATCCAATTAGAGCGCATGTCAGCGAATCAGAGACGGGCAGTCTGCTGTAGCCTCGCCTTCCAGCACCACTCCCCATTGATCACACTGGAAAGGAGTGTTTTACTCAGGGGGGAGGAAAGAGGGAAGGAGACACACATACTATATATATATATATATATATATATATATATATATATATATATATATATAGAGAGAGAGAGAGAGAGATAGTTAGATAGATACGTATGTGTAAAACCACAATTTGCGAGTGAATTTCTGCTTGTAAGTAACAGTAATATTTCGTTGATCTTTTTTTTCTTGGTACTTTGGTAAGTGGGTACACGACACAAACAGGTGACGTTGAATTAAGAAAAAGAAAAGTTCCTCAGACATATACAAGTGGGACGTAAAGCCCCCAGATCATCATTACCACCGTTAACCCACCAGCCCCCGACTGCAGTGGCAACCAGGATGGGAGAACAATCCAAGGTGATCCGGGGGTGGGTTGGGGGCTTAAACAAGATGAAGACAATTATAAAGGTCAGGACGTCGCCACATGGGGCATTGACACTCTTGTGACCCTTTCAAATCCTTAGACAGAATTAATGCCAGTAATGGTATCTGTGGGGGAGCACTTCCTGTCAGGCCTCTGAATTAGTGACTTGCTTATTGATTAACTTCTCAGGGTTTTCTCCCTCTTTGAATCAACCAGGAAGTGCATGATGAAATTAAGTAAATAGGTAAATAAATTGATAAAAATAGTAGTTAGCAGTAAGTTAATAATGTTGCATCATTATTTTCTCATTTAACTACGACCTCTGTTCATTATCTTGTGTTTATGTCAGGTCTTGTGTTACTCATATATTTAACAGAAAATATATTTAACTAAATGTGGAAAGAAAACAACTAACATTTTACATTAACATGTACAATTTAGTAAATGAAGAACAAATATTCAAAGGTGTACTGCACCTGTCACCCAGTGATGTGAGATATAAAGTGTGAATGAATGAATGAATGAATGAATGAATGAATGAATGAATGAATGAATGAATGAATGAATGAATGAATGAATGAATGAATGAATGGATGGATGGATCTTTTTTCACCAAAGTTTCTCCAGAGCTGGTTCAGAACTGGTGCCTAATTTTAAATCAATTTATTGTTTTCCAGCAGTAAGGAAAACTGTTGCCCTGGTGATGGGCTAGTTGCACAAAACCGGGTCCATCAGGGGGAGAGGCAAGACCCAACGAAATATTACGCCCAACATTGTTAAGTCACCTATCTGTTGAGCAACAGAAGAAGAAACTAATGATGTGGAATTAATTAAAACAAACAAAAAAGAGCAACAGGATCAGACTGGGATGAGACTTCTTGCTCTATGATGGTGCAACAATATACCAGCTAGGAGAGTAAAATCTCTGCAATCTCTTCAAGCAACATATGAATGGAAAACAGCAATCAAATAACAACTTTTCATGTTTTAAAAGCTACAGTCAGTGTTGGTGAATGTTGGATGATGCTCTGTGCAAAGCAACATTCACAAAGGCTGTGTTGAACTAAATTTTATAAAGTGTTTGCATCTTGATTAACGAACTATATTTGGTATTTAACTATCACTCTATGGGTTTCTCTCTTCTCCCTCAGTTATCCAAAATCCTAGAAGAACCTTTCAAGGTTCTAGACAAAAATTCATAGACAAACACACACTACTTAACAACAGTCAATATGGATTCAGATCAAACCGGTCACCAGCTGTAACGGGACTCACTGAAGAAACGACCAATATCGCAGACAGTAAGAAATTAGCTATAGAGGTATTCATAGACCTAAAAAAAATATTTTGATACCATAAATCCTCACATTTTAATTAAAAAACTAGAACAATAGTGGGTGATATTAAATCTGATTGCCTGGAGATTGTGTGTGGGGTACCTCTAGGGTCAGTGCTGGGACCACTATTTTTTAATTTGTATAAAAATTAATATGTAAAGTATCTAATGTATTTGCTAACAACACAAACATTCTGGTCTCTGATGAGAATTTACAACAACTTGAAAACCAGTAAATTAAAGAAATGGTTTGACAACAGCAACCTATCAATAAATCTGAACAAGACTAAGATAATGGTTTATGGGTATACAACTATAAATGTCACTGATGACAAAATCCGTTGGAAACCTCACATTAAACATTTACAGAACAAATCTAAAAGCATCTCAGTCCTGGCCAAAGCCAAACGTATCCTGAACAATAAATCACTTCATATTCTTTATAACTCGCTGATTCTGCCGTATTTAACATACTGTTCAGAGGTCTGGGGAATTAATTACAAAAGCTCTTTACAACCACTGAATATCCTACAGAAACGAGTCATCAGAATCATCCATAATGCCAGTTTTTATGACCATTATTGTTCAAATCTAAAATTTTTCAATTTGAAGATCTGGTGGAATTTAAAATTGCTCCAATTATGTTTAAGGCATCTAATAAATTGTTACCTGAACACATACAGAAAACGTTTTCTGAAAGAGAAGGGGGATATAAATTAAATTTAAGGATTTGTGGCAGACGTACAGCAAGAAAGAGCTTCCATCCATCTATTTTCTACTCCCACTTATCGGAGCCTGTCCCGACGCATAGCAGGTGAAAGGGAGGCTTCCACCTGGACAGGTCGCCAGTCCATCGCAGGGCCACATACACAATCATGCACAGTCACACCTACGGGCAATTTAGTATTATCAATTAACCTGGGAGAAAGCCAGAGTACCCGGAGGGAACCCACGCAAGCACGGGGAGAACATGCAAACTCCACACAGAAAGACCCGGGAATCGAACCAGGAACCTTCTTGCTGTGAGGCAACAGTGCTGATCACTAATCCACCATGCTGCCAAGAAAGAGCTTTTGTATTTCAAATCATGGCATAAAACTATGGAACAAGCTAAATGAGAAGCTAAAACAAAGTCAAAATTTAAAACAATAAAAGGAACTATAAGGAGGTAATTTTCACAAGATTCAGGACATTTACACAGATCCAGGGGGCTGGACTTGTATGCTTGTGGGTGTATAGGAGTGTATATATGTATGTGGAAATGTGTGCATTTATAGATAGAAATATCTGAGTAAGAATGCTTTTAATAAATTAGATTGTACGAGGGTGTCACCTTGTAAATGAATGTATGCATTTATGTCTAGATGAATACAGGGACTCAGGGGAACAGCGTTTATATACAGCAGCATGTAACTACACATGGCAATAATAACTCAAGGTATCCATTCATTTATACTCAGGTGTACCACAATATATATTTATACTGTGCAAAGTTGTTACTAATAATATGTATAACTTCTAAGTACATCAGATAATAACGAGGGAGGAGTTTCTGTTTTTTGCTTCTTCCTGCTCCTTTTCCAACATGTCGAGACTGCTGCTGATTCAAAAATGTGTCTCTTTCATTCCTGGTTTGGTCTGTTCAAGCATGTCTGTTACTTGTTATCATTTTCACAATGAAGACTTTGGAATTGACTTGAATCTCACCAAAAGCAATAGTTATCAATCCTGTGTTCTGGGACGATCATAAATACCAGTCAGCATTTGGAAATGCCGCTCTGGTGTTGTTTTTTACACTCTATGATCACCAAATCAAATCATTACCACCAACCATTGTTTATACACGTTTCTGTAAACGCAGACTGCACTTGGATTTTGATTACAATTGAAAAAAAGAAACTCCAACTGTGATTTCAGTCTTTGTATTTCAGTATTGAAAGTCTAAATACTGTATTTCTTTGCACCTATCACGTCTACCACAACAACACCAAATGTTGTTTATGACACAGTTGATATTTGGGAGGCATCTCCCAGGCGACACACAGGAGTTAAGACGACCACTGAGCCACACGTGGCTCAAACCTCCACCGATCTCTCCAACCTGCACATATACAAAACTATTTTTAAAAACCCATGATGGCCACTGCTGCCGACTTAGACACCTTGTCGCTATATTTAACAGGTTTTCAGGCCTCTCTAATGACCTTTTTTTCTCCCAGAAAAGTGACCAGCAACTTTTTCAGATCTTTTTGGAGACTAGTCTTGTTGAGACTTGGGGTCTCATTTTCAAGACACACCAGTTTTGTCTCATCTGTCCAAAGGACGTTCTCCCAGAAGTCTTGTGGTTTGTCAGTGTGTCTTCTGACAAATTCCAGTCTGGGTTTTTCCGATGTCCTTTCAACAGTGGAGTCCTCCTCGGTCGTCCACTTTGGTTCAAGCAGTGATGGACGGTGTGACCTGACACTGATGGACCGTGACCTTGGAGTTCATCTTGGATCTCTTTAGAAGGTGTTCTGGGTTCTTTGGTTTCCATTCGTAATGTCTGTGTCTTTAGTTTGTCATCAGTTCATCTTGTGTCCACGTCCAGATAGATTGTCTACAGTCCTGAGGAGCCTAAACCTCTAAATGTAATGTCCAACTGTAGTCACAGGAACACCCAGCTGCTTGGAGATGGTCTTCTAGCCTGATCACACTGTGATCAATGATCTCCTCAGACAACTCTCCTTCACTTTCTCTGCTCCACGCTCAGATTGGTGAACACGGCGATACCAAACGGCAGTCAGACTGAAGGTTGAAGACCCCTGAGGTGGTAATTAGAGGACACACTTCAGGAGTACCAACTGATTTTCCCAGGCTAGTGTTCTTAGTTTGGATTTCAAATGATTCTGTTAAACCGTGATTTGAAAGCATTATCTGACTTTTATTAGAGAAAACAAGAAACTGTCATGCCACTAAGATGAATGTAGCCTGGGCTTCCTTGGAAACATACTGTCTCGCAGCACAGTCTGCTGAAGCTGAAGCTCTTATTCCACAAAGAGAAGTCCAGTTTATCCCGTCTGCACAGAAACATGCCAGGTACTCTGGACACAAGCTGACTGTTTATGGGCAAAAACAAAACAGTAGGCAAAATGTTTTGTGTGCAAATGAGTCTGTGCTTCTCTTCACTTTTGGGTAAATCTGATGTTTGTTTCTACATGTCAATCATGAGAAGACCATCAAGGCTGCTGTTAGTGAATGAAGTTACAGCTAGTGTCTGTAATACTATGGATGACCTGCATATATGTAAAAGGCCACTCCATTAGGTATTCCAGGTGTACCTAATAAAGTGGACAGTAAGGGGAAAAGGCTGCATTCAAGGAGGTCTGTGGCTATTTCAGAAGGACAATGCCAGACCTCATTAAGGATTCATAGACACAGAGTGAGTGCTGAATCTCTCTGGTTATTTTTGTTTGTTTTGTTTAAAACCGTCTGCATCTTTATGGTGGGTTAGTGCCAAGACTGGAAATAAACAGCCCTTTTTGATATGCAGTTTGCTGGTGCAGCAGATGTAGGTTTTCTTGTGAGTATATGAGTGAGGGTAAAAGTGTCCTTCTCCCGCCCGTCTTGACAGTCTGATCTAAAAAAAACTTTGGTGCTAAGACTGATTCTATCATCAAGGACTAAAATCACTGACCCACACCAGAGAGGGGAGAACAGGGGAGGAGAGCCGGAGGTAGGAAAGTCAAGCAGACCCAGGACCGCCATGATCTCCTAGAATAACTCTCTTTGTGAAATCTTTGACGAAGACGAAGACCACCATGGATCGTTGAGCCAGCCTGGACCTCAGGACACTTGAAACACATTACTTAGTAGGTATTTATAAACAGAAGAGAACAGAGAGCCTTTTGTTTAATTTTAGTGTGTGGCATGTGTGCTGTGTGTAGTGTGTGTGAAATGTGTTTGGTGTGTGTGCAAATCAGTGAGTATATTTAAGTGTCTGTGTCAAAGCTGGGGGGGGGGGGGCGCAGACATATGTATCGGTCATACATATGTAAATATATCAATATAAAGTTGTATACACTCTATTGCCAAAGCATTCGCTCACCCATCAAAAAAATAATCAGATTCAGGTGTTCCAGTCACTTCCATGACCACAGGTGTGTAAAATCAAGAACCAGTTTCTACAACTATTTGTGAAAGAACGTGTCGCTCTCAGGAGCTCAGTGAATTCCAGTGTGGAACTGTGATAGGATGTCACCTGTGTGAATTTTCCTCGCTCCTAAATATTCCACAGTCAACTGTCAGCTGTATTATAAGAACATGGAAGTGTTTGGGAACGACAGCAACTCAGCCACAAAGTGGTCGGTCACGTAAACTGATGGAGCGGGCTCAGAGGATGTTGAAGCGCATAGTGTCAAAAGGTCACCAACTATCTGCAGAGTCAGTCGCTACAGACCTCCAAGTCCATAAAGACCTGGATGACAGAGTCTGGTGTGGATGAACTTGACTGTCCTGCACAGAGTCCTGACCTCAACCTGACAGAACACCTTTGGGATGAATTAGAGTGGAGACTGAGAGGCAGACCTTCTCATCCAACATCAGTGTGACCTCACAAATGTGCTTCTGGAAGAATGGTCACAAATTCCCATAAACACTCCTAAACCTTGTGAACAGATTTCTCAGAAGAGTTGAAGCTGTTATAGCTGCAGAGGATGGACCGAGGTCATATTGAACCTTATGGATCAGGAATGGGAGGTCACTGAAGTTCATATATGAGTCAAGGCAGGTGAGGGAAGACTTTTGTGTACATATATATATATATATATATATATATATTATAATATTATATATACACACAAACACACCCACACAACACACACACAAACATATTGTACGTACATGTGTCGGGTGGCCAATCAGCATGTTTTATTCACTATTTATGGTTTTATTGGTGTGTCGCATGGTTTTACGGATTTGATGTGTGTATTTGCATGACGTTTTGATGTTTCCTTTGTCGGAGCTTTCCTGCATGAACTGATTGATGATGCACTACACCTGTCAACAAGCTGACGCCGCTGATGAACTGCACAAGGGAGGAACATGACACGGAGCTGACGGGGGGCCAGCGAAGGAGGAACAACATGAGAGAGAGCGGACGGGGGCCAGCGGACTAGGAACGGGAACAGACAGGCTGACCATTGGAGAAAGGAGGTCGTGGCAGGACGGAGCGCTGCAGAGGACCGACCAGGGAGGCCAGCCGCGATGAACCTGGGGCTGAGGAGACGAGTCGCCCGCACAGCTAAGTTCAAAAGGAATGGCATTGGTGTGAACGTGAACGTGGCTATTACTTGGTCAGAGCTGAACTGTAGCTGAGTTTCTCCTTCCCGTTCCAGTGGCGCGCAGTAAGGTGGCTACCGCTGGAACCACACAACAGTCATTGGGACCCCCCCGTCATGGACTGCTGCTCACTCCCCGGTTTTAATTGATGGACTGCCAAACTGGACTTTTTATCATGTTTTTATAGGAGGGTCATATGGACTGCTGTGCTGACCGTTTTATTACTACTTTTATTTCTATATATTGTGCTTTTTTAATTGTTGTTTAGTTTTTATGGTAGCTACCACTTTGTGTATATTAAATTTATTCCATTTTAAACCTGGTCTGGCGTATCCTTTCTGGCAGTGGAACTTGTGCTGGTATCATAGAGCGTTGCGCTGAAGGTGCGACATCTTTAAATTTGGCGTTGCTGGTAGGATACCAGCTCCACTGTCAGAAATGGTGAGCGCTTGTGGTAGTACTAACCCTGCATGCACTACACAGTACATTGTGCCATGGTTTATGGGGGCTGCTTGGATTCCGAAATTTGATGGTGATAAAACTAAATTTGCAGAATGGAGAGCTCAGGTGGAAGTAATGTTGCGAGCACAAGGACTAAACCAACAGCAAGAGGCTGATTTTATTTTCGGTGCTCTGGATGGAGAGGCCAAGCGAGAGTTCCAACTCTTAAGTCCCAGAGAAAGAAATACTAGCCAGAAAATATTGGACACTTTGCAGGGACTTTACGGCCAATCAGCCTCTAGGGCGCAGCTACGAGCCAGTTTCTTTAACTGCAGACAGAAGCCTGAAGAAACTGTGACTAGCTTTGTGTTGAGGCTTCGAGAGCTCTTGGCCAGGTGGCAAGAACAAGATGAACGTAACCCTGATAGCGAGGACCTCTTGTTGGACCAGTTGATGGTTGGGTTGAAGTCGGGTCCCGTAAAACAAGAATTAAGTAGACAAATGCAACGTAATGAAAGAATGACCTTCTCCGCGGCCACCAAAGAAGCTCGCTTCCTAGAACGAGAGATCCAAGATGGAGAGCCAGAGGTTTGTTCTCGAAGAATTGCGGTTCAACCCCACGGAGGTGTGGCTACGACAAGGGGAGAAGAGTTACCTGGCCAGATACGGGCTGAAATCCAGACTGAGCTACGCAAAGAAATGCAGAAAGAAATCGTAGAACAAATGAGAGTTATGACAGCTAACCTCTTGGAAGAACTAAAGACGCAGTTTTTCATGAGAGATCCATCCCCACCATCAAGACCGACGCCTGCAGAATATCCGAAAGCCCCCGTACCAGAGAAGTGGACAAGAAGACGACAGAGTAATTGGCAACAGCAGACCTACCAATGGGACCCACAGGGTAGGCCTATATGTCGATTATGTAACCGGGTCGGACACCTCCAACGACATTGCACCCAGTTACCAAACCAGCGCCAGGATTTTTGAGCCCCCCTGCAGTCGAGGGCCAAGCAGTAGGGGTGGTGGTCCAAGATGAAGAGCCCACTTTGAAAGAAGCCCGGCCAAAGTCTGCCTCGGTTGGTGAGTGTCCTACCGTGACTATCGAGATGAATGGTCAACCCATACCTTTTGTGCTCGATACAGGTTCTCCAGTGACTTTGTTGAGTAAAAGTCTGTTTACTCGACACCTGGAGGGGACCGGAGTGACCCGAGGTGGACAAGTCCCTTGGTTGACACTACGAGCTGCTAATGGCCTGAAGATTCCCTATGTTGGTTACATGATGGTGAATTGTACGGTAGGAGGGACACACGTTGCAGAAAAAGGGGTGATCATTGTGGATGATGGCTGTTTGGGAGCTAACAAAGGCGTGGCCCCGGACGTAGTAGAGGTGTCCTTGAGACAAGTGGGACTGTCAGAGGAAAATGATGTAGAGGTCGGTTCTTTAAGCTCCCTGCAGGGGGAGAACTTGACTTACCACCAACAGGCCGAGACTAGCCAAGCACAGTGGCCAGACCAGTTGCCGGCTCTCCTTCAGGCCTATAATAACACTGTACACAGCACGACGAAGATGACACCGCATTTTGTGGTGTTTGGAAGACATGCAAGGCTCCCCATCGACTGGGTTATGGGCTTGAATCATGCTGCAGAGTCCCATACCCTGCAAGGTTGGGTCAAGCAACACCAACAAGCCCTTAACAACGCATACCAGTGTGTCAGGAATCACACTGAGCATCGACAAGAGCAAGACCAGGCACGCTATAATCGCCGGACCAGGTGGGCCCCCTTTCTTCCAGGTGAACGAGTGTTGGTTCGTAATTTCCGAAGGAGAGCCAAAGGAAAATTGACCCCAAGGTGGTGCCCAGAACCTTTCGTGGTGGTGATACAGTTGCGTAAGGGCCTCCCAGTCTATGTCCTACGGCCGGAGGGTAAGGGAGCCCCAACACGCACAGTACACCGTAATAACCTGCGTCCATGTCCTATGAGCGTGTTACCGGAACACCTAAGGGAGGCGGAACAAGACCCCATTCCCGTCCAAGAGCCAACTCAGTTGCCACCTCCGACTTGCTGGCTCCCAAGTTTAGTCATCAGGACTAATCAACGACTAGAACCCCCGAATATAGAAGCAGCACAGAATGCGCAGCCTGAGCCTCCAGGTATCCCAGCAGTCCCCAGGGGTGAACAGGAACGCCCTGAGGTACGCCATTCCCAGCGAAGTAATTTTGGGTGCCCACCAGTCAGGTACCAGTAACAGTAAGCGGTCGGGACGACCTATGTTAAAGGAGGGGGGTAAATGTCGGGTGGCCAATCAGCATGTTTTATTCACTATTTATGGTTTTATTGGTGTGTCGCATGGTTTTACGGATTTGATGTGTGTATTTGCATGACGTTTTGATGTTTCCTTTGTCGGAGCTTTCCTGCATGAACTGATTGATGATGCACTACACCTGTCAACAAACTGACGCCGCTGATGAACTGCACAAGGGAGGAACATGACACGGAGCTGACGGGGGGCCAGCGAAGGAGGAACAACATGAGAGAGAGCGGACGGGGGCCAGCGGACTAGGAACGGGAACAGACAGGCTGACCATTGGAGAAAGGAGGTCGTGGCAGGACGGAGCGCTGCAGAGGACCGACCAGGGAGGCCAGCCGCGATGAACCTGGGGCTGAGGAGACGAGTCGCCCGCACAGCTAAGTTCAAAAGGAATGGCATTGGTGTGAACGTGAACGTGGCTATTACTTGGTCAGAGCTGAACTGTAGCTGAGTTTCTCCTTCCCGTTCCAGTGGCGCGCAGTAAGGTGGCTACCGCTGGAACCACACAACAGTCATTGGGACCCCCCCGTCATGGACTGCTGCTCACTCCCCGGTTTTAATTGATGGACTGCCAAACTGGACTTTTTATCATGTTTTTATAGGAGGGTCATATGGACTGCTGTGCTGACCGTTTTATTACTACTTTTATTTCTATATATTGTGCTTTTTTAATTGTTGTTTAGTTTTTATGGTAGCTACCACTTTGTGTATATTAAATTTATTCCATTTTAAACCTGGTCTGGCGTATCCTTTCTGGCAGTGGAACTTGTGCTGGTGTCATAGAGCGTTGCGCTGAAGGTGCGACACATGTACACAAAAAAAGAGTCATAAGATGAATCTCAATGATTTTAATGGTAATTCTAACAATAACAACGATGGTTCTTATCACAAGTTGGCACCAACATCCTTGTCATATAAGACCGTCCCAGGTCCTCTAGAGTAACGGCCGAGACCATAATCCCGACACAAGGGGGAGAGCTGGGGGAGACCCAGCAGGGACCTGCGGCTGCTGGGTCCACACACCCCCAATGCCACACTACTGTCAACCAGTGGTGCACCTGGTGCAACAAGGCAGTTTGCACCAGGTGCACCAGGTGCTTTGCATAATGAAAGCATGAAAAGTAGAGAAATAAATGAAGAGTTTTAATGCAATGAGATGATTAAGAAAAGTTAGACTTGAACCAGTGTTCCAGCGTGGTTATGAAATTAACATTGATTAAATTTAAACTAAAATAAAACATTCAGTGATTTATAAACTAACAGAAGTATTTTAAAGTCTATGCTCTGAGGTACAGGGAGCCAGTGTCAGGACCTCAGAACTGGACTGATGTGGACTTTCTTAGTTCTAGTGAGAAGTCGGGAAGCAGCGTTCAGGATCAGCTGTAGTCTGATTGACTTTTTAGGCAGATCTGTGAAGTCACTGCTGCAGTAATCAATTCGACTGAAAATAAATGTATGGATGAGTTTTTCAAGGTTCTGCTGAAACATCAAGTCCTTTGATCCTGAAGATGTTCTTCAGGTGATAGAAGTCAGACTTTGTAATTGTCTTAATGTGTCTCTGAAGGTTCAGGTCTAAAATCCATGACTACACCCAGATTTCCGACCTTATCAGTGGTTTGTAGCTGTAATACCTCAAGGTGTGTACTGAATCTTTAACATTTTTAATTTGGTCCAAAGACAGCTAAAGAAAATCATGACACATCCACTCAGTGATTTGTTTTATGCATCTCAACACTCATATGGGCTACTGGGCTACAGTTACCTATTGACTCAAAGTGGTCCCTGTCCTTTAATTAGAAGACATCAAAGTGGCTGGTCAGAGTTAAGACGGTATTCAACTGTCAAAGCAACTTTTTCAATACCCTTACGCACAGAAGATTTTAGATGGGTCTGTAGTTTTGTGTTAGAAACCTGTCCAGATTGTTCTTTTTTAACGAGGGTTTGATGACTGCTGTCGTCAAGGTCCGGGGAAACACCTGACAAAAGAGATGAGTTTCCTATTTGAATCAGACCAGATCTCATGTTGGATAAAACCTTCTTGAAGAAAGCTGTGAGTAAAATATTGACACAACAGGAGGATGAGTTTAGCCGATCCGGAACATCCTCCAGTTTTGGTAGTTGACTGGATAAAATTGTCTCATTTTGTTCAAACTAGTTTTGATTGGACAACCACCATTCCTGGACTTGATATTGATGCACTGCCTGCTGTCTAATCTTCTGGATTTTCTCAGTAAACGTTGACTGCAGACACTTGTAGAGTGTTCAGATGTTGCTGACACCGGGGGGTTGTTAACCTGACCACAGGAGCAAACAGGGCTCGACTGTTAGTGGACTGTTGTTGGATTCACTTGTATTCCTCAGCTGTAAATTATATCTGTTTTTATAGATATCATAGTGAACCTGGAGTCTTTCGACACTCCCTTTTCACTTCTTACTAGTGGGGCATTTTCCACGAAGACTTCTTCTTACCAGAGACAACCTTCATCCCAGTGGGAGCAATGATATCTGAAATTTCAGAGTGGAAATTACCTAGAAGTTAACTCACTGAGTTACTGAGTTTGAGGAAGAGTAGACTTGGTTAAAGGTTTCAGTTGAGATGTCCTGAAGTGTTTTTATGACTTCTGTTTGGCTACTTGAGTGGGTGGACTTGGTGCTTTCAAAGAAAACAGAAAAGTGGTCAGACAGGGCCACATCAGTCACAAAGACCTAGGAAACATTAACACCCTTACTGATAATCAAGTCCAAAGTTGCCGGCTTCACATGTTGAGTCGAACCCAAACCTTTTAGCACATCACATAGTTTGTCAGCATCTCTGTGTCGGGGTTGTCTACATGGACGTTAAAGTCTCCCAGAAAATGGGTGGACGGTGGTGTGGGAGCAATCAGCTCATCTTGAATGTGGATGAGACGAGGTAACTGTGGAAATGAGAAGGATCATGAATACGCTCCCTCCATTTCCTGCTTGAGAGGTAGAGGTGGGTGAGGACTACAGATGCTTGGATGTTCAGATGGGACTGGGAATTCACCATCTACCGATGTACTGGAAAAACACTGACGCTGTCTGGAGTTTCATGAGTGCATCATGAGAATGGGCCAATCACGCCTGGGCTTGTGTCGGAGAGCCCGGATTTATCTGCAGTCTACTGGCCCAGCATTGGAGCCAGTTACTTAAAAATAAATATATATGGATATAAAAAGAACAACCTGATAAAAAAAGGCTGGCTCTGCCCTGGGTGCAGTTCTGGACCCTCTGGAGATGACTAAAGATAACGCTGCACATCCTCAACACAATATAGCTATTAAATAATTCAGTGTCTGACCAGTGTCTGACCAGTGTCTGACCGCAGTCACCTTTTACAATGAGTCTTATAGAAACTGACTTTACAACACTGATTTTTCCACTTAACAGTCACGTCTGTAGCACCACCAACTCCTCCAACTTCAAAATGTGCACTTTGTCACCTGGTAAATGTTACGCAGCAGTCAGTATTGCAGTTTCCATTTAAACTGATGAATTTGGCTCCAATTTTATAAAACAGCTTTACCATTGTGTATGTAAAGAAAGATCAATAGTTTATCTTTGTAACTAAAATTAAAAGGAAACTTAAATGTGTTATAGACTGATACATTTTATTTTGTGTACAAATTCCCTTTATTCATCATTATTGGTAAAATATATCTAAATGAACACACCGCCTAGAAAAAAACAACATATAAACATGTGCAACAAGTAAATCAATGCTGCTCAAAGAGGAGTTTATTTTAAAAGGTTTACCAAAATATGCAGAGTATGGCTATCTCCAAAAACTGAAACACTTTAATAAGCTCAACATTGCTTATCTAAACATCCAAAAGTCATTAATCAACTTGGTTTTAATTTGGGTGAGTGGATGAGATCATGTGGTACGTGTAAGGTTGTTCCTGACAGCCTTGAGCAGGTCCTGAGGATGCTGGGCAGTCTTCTAACCGTTCAGAGCTTCATTGTCCACAGCAGCCCGTCAGGTATTGTTCATTTGCTTCTGGAGCTTGTTTTTCACACACAGCTGCAACTGATGTGTGTGCTACAAGTACCAGCACTGAATGACAACACTGCAGCAGCATCAACAGACCAACAAAGGGAGGCGACCACAACACGAGCAACCACGAGACAAGCTGCAGATAGCGACTACAGTCCTCGTGGCACTGAGGCTCCCTCAGTGTATGGAGACAAAGGTTTCAACAGTAAACCCAAATACCAAATGCTGCAGCCAGCTTAATATCGATTATGGCGAGACAGCCCTTCCGCACATTTGACCGAGCGTCTGAGATCAATTGAGGTATCATGAGAGACCTTCTCCAAGAGCAAGATTTGATCACAGAAACAACAAAAGGTTGGATCGCATTAAAAAAGAAAACATACGTCAAAGAAATCAAAGAAACTGGATTATTGTTTCATTCCCTTAAACACAATCACATTTCCAAAAGTGGCCGAGTGACGTTTAATCTAATACCTTCACAAGAGACATTAATCGATCGGCTGGACGCTGCAGCGGTTTACCTGACTTTTCACAGGAGAAAGGACACTTTCCTGTATTTTTCCACAGTTTACAAGCATTTTAGAGATTCAGGTGATCATTTTAGAGAACTCTGTCAAATGTTTCCACCGTAGCGTGGTGAGGTGATGCGCTTCTACATGAGGAACTGAGCAACCAGGTTGGCCAAGCCCAGCAGGATGAGGAAGCTGTGGACCACGACGGACGTCAACCTCAGTCTCCCCTGCTGTTTCAGAGAAATCATGTGGATTATAGCAGGGAATACGAAAACCAGCGCCAGTCCACATAATGCTCCGGAAAATCTGTGGGAGGAGACAGAAATCTAACATGAGTATCACAGCAGGTCAGCTTGTGTGTGGAATTTTGATTGATTTACATTCATTTATATATTCAATTGAAAACACGCTTTTTTACGGACGTGACATCTGTTTGACAAGTTTGTTTTACGCAGTATTCCTGACTGTGTTTTTCTGGAAACAGATCTCACATGTCGTGACATGACCGTTTTACCCTCCACACCTGCTCCAGACCAAACCAAAAGGATCATCTGGACTGTCACCAGCATCCAGGTTCTGAGACGGTATGGGATTGTTTTACGGCGCCTTTGACAAGACTCTTTTACACTTTGATGGCAGTATCATGAATACAGAAAAGTATGCTGAGGTCATGCCTTTAAGATCACATTTGTTCCAAGGACATAATTTTCAGCAGGAAAATGAAAAACCATATTCAGCGCAGCTGAGGAAGACGAGGGTCAGCGTAGGCCTCGAGGCCTGCCTGCAGTCTTGACCTGTCTGGACAGAGAATCTGTGAAGAATTTTGAAACCAAACATCCCAAATCAACAGCCGTACTGTTGAACACCTTAGGATGTGTCTGCAGGAAGAACGGGACAACTAAACAACAGAAACTGCTCATGGTTATTCTCAAGGCCAGAACCTTTTAAACGTCAGGAGGAGGCGCGACAGCGTCAAGATATGGCCAAAGCTTTACCGTCTCAACTTGTTCTGCAGGCCTGAAATATAAAAATGGATCTACAAGTAACTTACTACTACTTAACAAGTATAATTAAGTCAACTAGGAAACAAATAAAGCATCTTTGGTTCATCTTTGGTACTTAAATAAAAGTCAGAAAAACAAAAACTAAGAATCATAAATAAATAATAACATAATAACATAAATAATAACAATGGCCCATAAATATTTCATGAATTAAAATGTCATTTTAATGAGAGAGAAAAAGTACTTTTTTATTCAAATTCAGAAGTTTATATACAGTATGATGGCTGTAGCCTCGACTCAGAGACGTCCCTGTGATGATTGTTTTTGGCATCAGAAGCTTCTGACAGGCTGACAACAATAATACTCAAGAATAAACTCTATGGGATCATCACATCACATCACTGAGAAAGAAGATGGATTCTTTGTTCCAGAGAAGGTCGTCTCTGTTGGAAAGCTCGCAAATGAAAACCCAGAACAACCACCAAATATAAGTAAGTCATTTGTGGATGCCACTGAGAACACATGTGCCAAGAAGGTCCGTAAACTAGACTATCCTGCTGTAGCACTCTTGGTTTAAAATGAGGGACGTTATTAATATTATTTCCACCTCCCAGATCTGCTGCATTTGGGTCTTCCACACCAGCCCCTGACAGCTAACTTGGATCGCTCGAACAGATTGAGCACCTCCAACATGATGAAGGTGTTCTTAAGGAGATGAAGAGCTCAGCTGTGGTGAAGGTTGCATTTATGAGCAGGACTTTACGTAATTGCAAGTTATGTGCCTGAAGGTGTGTCTAGAGGTTTCTTCAGTCAGGACATGTCACGGCTTGAAATCCCATAACAATGTGTTGCACAGAGTGAATCAGGAGTGTTTGGTGTCAGCAGCCACAGCGGATCCAGACTGTGGTCCTGCTTCAGCACTAACTAACCCTTTCTCTCGGTTTACTCGGTGCCACCAGTGTTTCACCGGCTGATGTAACTGCTCCCTCCTCTGCCAGCTCGAGTAAATGTGACTCATTTACTCCGCCTTGTGTTTTGATGTGTGGTGTTATTGTGTTGGTAGCATTAGTTAGTCTCCTGTAACAGCTTCCCCATTAAATCTGATTCCCACCTAAAATTACATTATTTCACACTCTTAACTGATTTGTCATCAGTGTAACTGTGTTATTAGTAACTATTTGCTGCAGGACTGATTCCCCGCAGCAGCCAGGTGTCTTCTCACTTGTGTATGATATCATTGATAAGTTAAAGAGAAAACAGGTGTGAACATACCGTATAATGGATCCAATGTTGGGATAAAACTTGGCCATGAGAACACCACTTCCAACAATACAGATGTTCAGTACAAGAACATGCCAGAAACTGAGGACAGACAACGGCATAAAAAAGGGTTACAATAAAAACATGTATTACCTAAACAATGCTTAGTATTCAAATAGGAAAATAATGTGAATAGAAATTTGTGCATGGCCATCAGAATGATAACACATGGAATAACTAAATATACAGCCGTTACCATGAGCATGGTGAAAAACAGCTGCTAGACCTCCGGTAAATGTCTAAATAGTCAGATAAACTCCCTCTCTTCATGAGCGCAGAACTCACAGACACAAACAGGTCAATCTGAATAACTCACTGTCCTCTTTCACTTCCTGTAGTTTTGAATTTCCTTAAACAGTCCGGGAGTTCTGGTTATAAGATGTTCTCTGATCAACCCTGCTGCTGACGACAGGACGGTCATAAGGGGGTTTAAGATGATCCAACTTTGTTTATTTTATTTTACTGTCTTATGAGCAGCAGGTGTCTTCATCACCCAAGTTAATAATAAACAAATAAATCACATATTTTTGACTGGAGAAATCAATTTCAGTGTTTTCTTGTTAGTTGGCACATGCCTTAAACTATCTTCTGCTAATTTTAAAAACTAATAGTGGGATAAAATGTTTTTTGTGTTTCAATAATCAATAGATCAATCGACTATTAAATTAGCCGTTAGTTGCAGCCCTCGTTCGAACAGAGCGCTACTGTATGCACCAGACAGACACTGAGCGCTGTAATCAGAAAGAAGAGAATGTTTTGTTGTACCTGGGGTAGTGTTTTCCAAAGATCTGACCCATGATCTGGACCCGTACTAAGTATCCCAGCAGAGGGTAGACGGTGATCATCTGGAACAGCAAGAAGGTCCGAGCTACAAACACCATCACATCACTGTTGGGAAAGTTGTCCAAGAAGTTCTGCAGGAGTGAAGAAGCGAAGGCTGTCAGTGTTGGTTTGGCCTCTCAAACTGTTGTCTTTAATTTATCATTAAACTGTATCACAAGAATAACAACGTATATGATCATTTCAGGAACAGTTTTTCTATTCATACATTGATTTAATAGATAATTACAGAAAAATGCTCTGAGATTAATATGAAAACATCCTTCAGCCGTAGAGGCTGCACCACTGTAAAAAAAACAAAAAAAACAAGAAAAACAAAATAATTTACAATTATTTCAATAATTTACATTTTGTCACCACTTCTGCTAGTTTCTGTGGTAACCATGCTCTCCTCTCAGGGTTGTTCAGTGCATGTGATAAGTGCTGTAGGCACATAGGTGGAGGCTTGTCCTCCGTTGTCGGAAAGTTGTGCTGGCATCGAGAACAAGCACAGCGGCTTCACAACTGAATATTCTAAGAAGTAAAACCAGAGTTAATACTAGTGTGGCATTTTCTCATGGTGACAGCTTGGGAAACAAAACATTACACAGCAAGTCCATGTTGGGACAACAGACCTCCCATTCTCCCACAGCTTCCCTATCACACCCAGAGTCCTTCAGAGTCCTGAAAGGCCTCTGCAGCTTTTTGGGTTGGAGTTGGAGATCCTTCAGACCGCTACAGGAGATTCTACAAACCGCTACAGGAGATCCTTCAGACCGCTACAGGAGATTCTACAAACCGCTACAGGAGATCCTTCAGACCGCTACAGGAGATCCTTCAGACCGCTACAGGAGATTCTACAAACCGCTACAGGAGATCCTTCAGACCGCTACAGGAGATCCTTCAGACCGCTACAGGAGATCCTTCAGACCGCTACAGGAGATCCTTCAGACCACTACAGAAGATTCTTCCGACCAGTACAGAAGATTCTTCAGACCTCTAAGGGAGATCCTTCAGACCGCTACAGGAGATCCTTCAGACCTCTAAGGGAGATCCTTCAGACTGCTACAGAAGATTCTTCAGACCGCTACAGAAGATTCTTCAGACCTCTAAGGGAGATCCTTCAGACCGCTACAGGAGATTCTTCAGACCTCTAAGGGAGATCCTTCAGACACATACATGAGATGCTTCAGACCATTACAGGAGATCCTTCAGACCTCTAAGGGAGATCCTTCAGACAGCTACAGGAGATCCTTCAGACCGCTACAGGAGATTCTTCAGACCTCTAAGGGAGATCCTTCAGACCGCTACAGGAGATCCTTCAGACCGTTACAGGAGATCCTTCAGACCTCTAAGGGAAATCCTTCAGACCGCTACAGGAGATCCTTCAGACCGCTACAGGAGATCCTTCAGACCGTTACAGGAGATCCTTCAGACCTCTAAGGGAGATCCTTCAGACCTCTAAGGGAGATCCTTCAGACCTCTAAGGGAGATCCTTCAGACCTCTACAGGAGATCCTACAAACCGCTACAGGAGATCCGTTCAGACCGCTACAGGAGATCCTTCAGACCGCTACAGGTGATACTTCAGACCGCTACAGAAGATCCTTCAGACCGCTACAGGAGATCCTTCAGACCACTACAGAAGATTCTTCAGACCTCTAAGGGAGATCCTTCAGACCTCTACAGGAGATCCTACAAACCGCTACAGGAGATCCGTTCAGACCGCTACAGGAGATCCTTCAGACCGCTACAGGTGATCCTTCAGACCGCTACAGGAGATCCTTCAGACCGCTACAGGAGATCCTTCAGACCACTACAGGAGATCCTTCAGACCACTACAGAAGATTCTTCAGACCACTACAGGAGATTCTTCAGACCTCTAAGGGAGATCCTTCAGACCGCTACAGTAGATTCTTCAGACTTCTAAGGGAGATCCTTCAGACCGCTACAGGAGATTCTTCAGACCTCTAAGGGAGATCCTTCAGACCGCTACAGGAGATCCTTCAGACCTCTAAGGGAGATCCTTCAGACCGCTACAGAAGATTCTTCAGACCGCTACAGAAGATTCTTCAGACCTCTAAGGGAGATCCTTCAGACCGCTACAGGAGATTCTTCAGACCTCTAAGGGAGATCCTTCAGACACATACATGAGATGCTTCAGACCATTACAGGAGATCCTTCAGACCTCTAAGGGAGATCCTTCAGATCGCTACAGGAGATTCTTCAGACCTCTAAGGGAGATCCTTCAGACCCATACAAGAGCTGCCCAAGACAAATATGTCTAATATGACTTTCTTGAATGCAGCAAAAGGAAAAACATTGTTCATCCCTGTCTTGCAGTTCGTTTCGCTATACCAAGCACCATCTAACCTCCAGGCTGAGGGTCATGTGGAACTCTGATTCATTGCAGTTCCTCAACTGGCCACTAGAGGCTGGCTCCAAACATGAGTCAATCTTCATTAACTCGCATGTTAAAGTGTACAACTTCAGAACAGAAATAAGCATATTTACATGGTGGTTGAAAAAACGTTTTTGTCTCAGTTGTTTGCTTTTACACACCTGACAACTCTAAAGAAGGTAAATTAGATTGAACCATGTACGGAGCATTTACAGAAAGTTTATATAAAGTCAAGAGGATTTGTATGAAGCATTATTTATTGTCAGTCGGCTCAGCCAATAGCTAGTCACTATTACAAACTCTTCCGTATTCATCATGCTACCGCGTTTGGCAAAGCAACCAGCCACGTTCCTGCTAACCCAGATCGGCTGAACACAACAATAATTTCTGATTTCACCATCGAGTCATATTCTATGCTATATTATGCTATATTCTGTATATTTGCTATATTCTGTACTTATGCTATATTCTGCTGTAAATGTCTGCAAGTAGTTCTGTAGAGGGGATTGGCAGAAGGAGCTGGGAGCAAAGCTAACTTTGATTGACATACAGTGGGCGTCTTCCCGTCCCAGCCAGTGGGTTGCATGATTTAACCCTTTGTCCATTGTTTTATACAGTCTATGGGTTATAACAAAATGGTACACTAACGTAGGCTTGACTGTATCAAACCTTTAGCCAATGGTAGTTAGCTGGACTGCGTTCTCGCCCCACAATGACCTATTTTTACCTTTTTGTTTACAAGGATTACCATGAGGATGGATGCTCTCTTTTACTTTGGGTTAACTAAACTGCAGCAGAAATATTATTTAAACAACATGGGTCAACATGTCTATTCTCTGTAATGTCTGGTTGACCACAGCTGTTAAAAATCACTGTGAAACGCTGAAAAATATAAAGTGCATGTGCTTTATAAAAAACTATGAAAACAATGGCTTAAGTTTGCTTTTATAGATGCATGTTTGGTTGATTAAAATGCAACAAACACAAACAACCTTTTGGTATCTCTTCTCGTCTGCATAAAGGCTCAGAACGAAAAGCGATCTGACCTAGACTCACACATGACTCAACCTCCGTTTGTTGTGACTGAGTCATAAATCCTACCGCAACCTTGTCTTTTAAAGTCTTGGAACGAATGCTCTGGGATCAAGGAGCTGGTGTGTGTGTGTATAGGGAGGAGACTGAGAAAAGCTTTGGTTCTTTGGAAAAGTTAAAAAAAAAACAAACAAAAACAAGTGTAAATCTTACTGGCTCAATGCAGTCTTTGGTGAGAGGAGGTGACGGAAAGACAGCAAAGATCAACACTCCCACATACAGATACGTCAGTCCTACAAGGAGATATGCCACAGACAGGTCCCGAACCTGAAATCACAAAAACAGGAAACCCTCAAAAGAAGAATCTGGGAATCTCTTTACCCTCATTACGTGTGAATTATTTATATCCAAAAAAAAACTTTCCTCTTGGACCCATATTGAAGAGAAGTGCTATAACCATCAAAGAGCTGCAGTAGAATAACAAATACTAATGTGGTATTCAGCACAGCAAAGTAGAAAGATTTGCTGCAGAAGCACTTAACAGTCATTGCTTCGACCATTCACAAGCCCCTAGCGGTGCTGCTCTGGGGATGGAGATTAAACTCCAAAAAGTGCTTTCTACACTTTGAACTAATTCAGCATGGGCTCACATTTTTCTCCTGGTTTTTATTGCTCTTCATCAGTGTGATGATGCAGTTGTGAATGAAGAAGGCCAGAGTGAGGACACCAGTCAGCTGAGGAAAAAGCAGCCTGAACTCTAGAAGAGGAGAAAAGCACAGGTCAGGCTAGAAACAAACAAACAAACAAACAAACAAAAATAAACCTTATCAAAGTCAAAATTGTAGATACACTGAGGGACAGAAATGTGCAAAAAGTCAGGATTTCCAGTCACGTGATACAATGGAGTTAAATGCGTTTCTTCATAACAAAAAAATAAACAAACTTTCTTGTAGAGCTTATAATGGACCCAGGTTGGTAAAGATTATTATTTCAATAAATGTTCATTAAGAATTTAGGACGATTACTGCCCACAGTAGACATATTCTGACCTTTTTTCTCAAGTTGACAGTTTTGTGACATCTTAATTAAAGTACCGAAGAGATCCAGTACAACAGCTCTCTTTTGGCACATGTCTTTCCGGCTCTGTTCAAAGCAGCCAGTTTTACAGGCTGGATGGGGCCAGTCAGCTCCACTTAACCCACCACTTCTGCAGTGTATGCCTCGTTTGAAATTGCTGTTGCAGCAAAGGCAGTTTGATATTTAGTTGGATGTAAATGGAAATGAGGAGGATGATCGATGGCAAAGACGTCACAGAACCCTGCAGTACTATTAGAGGCTGGAGAATTAAAGAAGGTGCTGACAGTATAAATGAAGAACCACAGGCCTGCATATCTTTATTATATTGTATGGTTGTCTGAACATCTCTAGACTTGCTTCTGTGTACACCAGTGTACACCAGTACACTATATGGAAAACTAGGCAATCAATGGCTCCCTAACGGAAAGACAAATCTTTTTCCGTTATAGATTTTATTTTTATTAATACATAATTTTATTTACCATTGTGTAAAAAAGAATTTGCATCCACTTCCACCTCTAATATTCTGCATTTCATGTCATAAAAGAAGAGAAAAATCAGTGTGATCCACGCTCATAAGTTCAGATGAACAGCCCATACTGTATTGCACTGAGGAGTCAGGAAGCCAGTGAGGCTCTGCAGGTTTGACACCACAGGCTGGAATGTGCTCTGTCATGTCCTGCCACCACTGCTCGACACAAACACCCCTGCACTCTTTTCCCTGCATGTTCAGCTGGAAGTCTGCATCTCAGGAAGAAGGGTCTTGTTAGGAGGCGCATGTTTGACCAGCAAATTCTGGAAATCACCCTGACTTATCTGCCCACGCACTATCCAGAAAATCTGGTTTTCTGGTGGGAAAGTAGAGATCTGGAGAACAAAGTCCAGCTAATCACCACTGAAGATCTGCGGATGAGGTCTACCTCATCTGCCCTCTACCACTTTTGTCACATTTCATGAAGATTTTGGCCCAAATGGGATTTTTTTCCTGGCATTGATTTGGTTATACACATTGTGTGGGTTTTAGCTCAGTGTATTTTATGTGTTTAAGTTCAGCTGCTGTGTCATCAGGGGAAGAGATATATTTGGATAACTACTTCAGGACATACCGTACCTTTACTGTTTTTGTTTCTTTTAAATGTCAAATGTGTGCTATTCAATCTTTCAAAGAATCCCCGATAGCACAAACATTATTATAAAATAAACACAATGCATGTAAGCTGATAACACACAAGCAGTCATACTTTCTTATGTTTGATCTGACCACATCCATTAATCACTCACAATAGTGGTTTTTAGTTTGCATTTGCATTAGGTAGCAGTTTCCATTTCACTTCATCTTTTTTCTAGTTTGGGGTTGTGACTTGCGTTTGTTGTACCAAAGAAGCTGCAGTAGTTAGCTGTAGACAAATGCACAAAACAAATGCTGAGAAATACACATTTCCAAGTAAACGCCATCACTTTCGCCAGGCCCTTGGCCCAGTATTGATCATGTGGACATCTGTAAAAGTTATTACAAACAGACAGAGTGGGGTGGTCTGAAAGGAAAGTGACAGGGAAAGAATGTGTTTATGTTTTTCCTAATCCACAATGTCAGAAAGGTAGTTGAATTTAAAAACTAGGCTTACATAGAAACTATGTCCACGTTGATCTGTGCACAACGAGCAGTCTAGCAAATCCGTGCTTCATTTACACATCAGCAACGCAGCAGGGACAACGACCTTTCAGATCCAGTGTGAACGATTATCTTTGATTGTGGCATGATAAAAGGATGACTAAAGTAAGTTTAAAGCTGAGCTTTTAGATGATGTGATGGATGGTAATGGACTCTGCTGCTGCTCGAGCTGCTTGAACACTTGCCAGCCGAGCCAACTAATGCACTTTATTTTAGTAAAAGTTGAAACCATCTCCCTCATCCTGATAGATGGGCTTTACTGAATATTTAATCTACAAAAAAGACAATGAAACCAAATAATGGGTCAGTTCAGAAATATCTGCTTTTTCACCAGATCACCCAGTTCATGTGAGAAAATAAGGTCAATTAATGTTATCTAAATGTGTTCCCCATAACGAGCTAATTCATTAGAATATGGATTTATTCATACAACCCATCAGACCACAAATCTTGGTTGCCTCTTATATTTGCCTTTTTGATGACAACACAGACGCAGAGAGAAGAGAAAGAGCCAGATTCAGCAGAAAAACGGAAGGATCTGCAGACGATTGTAATGTCGAAGCAGATTCGGTTTCAGTCACATTCGCTGCAGCGGACTCCGCGAT
Organism: Xenentodon cancila; assembly: GCA_014839995.1. NCBI lineage: Eukaryota > Metazoa > Chordata > Actinopteri > Beloniformes > Belonidae > Xenentodon > Xenentodon cancila. The sequence goes on along the minus strand of CM026215.1, from coordinate 25,977,692 downwards.
TTCACACAGCAAAGCTGCACACTGGAATAATCTAGCACACTGGATGAATTCAAGGATGCCACATTTTATTAGAATATGTTGTTTGGGAGTTGCACATAAAGAAGTTGTATAGTCTAGTAAAGAAGTCTTATTTTAGTTATTTTATATGCAAAAAAAAACACATGATGGGAAGCATGTTGCAGAAGTCTTTTTTAGGAGTGAAAACTATAAAGAAAGCACTTTCTACAACTTGTAAGGTAAAAATAACTTGTGGAGGAAGAACAACCAAAAACTTAATCCAACCCCTGGAACAGCTTCGCCCTACTGAGCATGCTCAGTAGTATAGCAGTACAGTACAGTAGTACTAAAACTACAAGAGCAGCCTGCATCTACAGCTACAGTATCTTTCACTGTTGATTAAGTTAACGTATGCAGATTATTACAGTTTTAAGAAAAATATTAATATCAGCCAAAATTTGGTACTGAAGTCTGAATCAACCGTGAATAATGCATTTGGTGCATCATCATTACTATCAGCAATTCTTCTCGAGTCTTATTAAAACATACTCTATGTTAGTAGCTATTTCCAGCAGAGCATCAGTGGTCAGGGAGAAGTTTAAGTTCAATCTGCTAAATGAGACAATCCTGCCAGGATGATGAAGCACATCTAATTCACACTCAGGAGAGGGAATAAATGTAACTGACCAGACTGCAGCGTAAAGCACTCTGATCAGTCGTTTCCACCTGGGAACTTGGACAACCGCCACTAAACGGACTCCTACCATCTCTGTTCCAGCTGGGCAAATATACTGCCACCAAATACTACACAGTAAAAAGACCAGTAATAAACTCAACTATAAAGAACTAAATAAAACAACTTTGAAGATTGAGAGAGAAAGCCCTTATGTGATGCAGTACTGTATAATGATTAATAGTGTTACAGGACAACGTCGTATTAATGAGGCCAAAACAGCAGGAAACTAGATTTTGGTGACTTTAGATTTACCGACTATGTTACATCCAGCACTGCTGGAGACGTGGAAATGTGCAAAAGACGTTTCAATTGCACTTTTGTGATAAAACTGGATTATTGAATCGCCTGAAAAACAGACATTTCCATTACAGAATTTCCTTTGCAATATTAGGTTTCACACACATGTAGGGGTACTGGGAACGCTTACTAGTACTGTCCGGTGCTTAACAGAGTTGATCCGGAGATAATCTGGACCTCCTGTCCAGTTCTGGATACGATTCAAGATTATTATTACTTTTTATTTGAGTCTCGATGGCATGGCACCACCTTGTTCATCTGTGCTTTTGAACTTTATAGTCTACTCAGAGCTCTGAGATGAACCAGCCAGCCGCTCCTGATACTTATAAGATCTAAATTAAAATGCAGACGTGACAGGAAGCAACAACAGAAAAACCTCTAACTGTGGAACAGTCCACCATTTAGTATCAGATCTGCCCAGACCTTGACTAATACCAATCATATCCAATCAAAGAGGATATTGATCTCTTATGTGGCTCAGTCTGGTAAACCACGCCTCGGTGCTTTCAGTGGACACTTCTTTTTTCTTTTTTTTTTTTTTTCAGTGGACACTTCTACACAGTGAAATGGGGAAAAGTGATGTGGTACCTTGTGGTACAGTGAGCATGTGGTCTAAATATGAAACTCTTTTTACCTGTCATTGCAGTGCATGACCCCCTCAAACACCTAGTGTGCACAAAAAATGTCAGAAACTGGCCAACAGGTTCTTAAAAGTCCTATAGGAAAGTGATTTTGTTAAAGGGGGCAGTACCACATTTGCAGGCCAGGTGTATACTCTCCTTAGAAAAATATGTTTGGGGGGTTTAATTAAGAACCCCCTTCAGGTCTCAGGAGTTTTTCAACATGATGTAACTACAAATAGAGCAAATATCAGTGGGATCTACTTATTTTAGTCATATGAAAATGGGAACAGTGTCTTTTAAAGTACAAGAACAAGGTCAAGCGCTTATTTACTCAAATGTAAGGAAAATATTTAACATTTCCATGTGACAGCCGTTTTTTTCACAGAATATTATGAAACACGAATGGTCTAGTTAAGAAGCATGTCAACTCATGTTGTCGGCGTTCCCATGAGAAGAGAAGTCGGGCGGCACGCTTACCTGGAACATAGAACTGGGATGTGTCAAACCAGTGAAACTCCAAATGGAAGCCGAGGCGGACAGCTTTCACAGTGACCAACACAATCAGGTAGATCACAGATGCAGTGCCTGGATGAAAAGAGTGATGGACATGTGATGTACAGGCAGCACAGTCAGAGCAGGTTTCACAACAACAAAGGTAAACTTTAACTTTGACTTTACTAACAGTGTGTTTCTGCTTGTTTGGCCAGGTAAAGTTTAGTAAATGAAACTTTATTAAATCTAAAATCATCACTGAGAACCCGGTTCTCCAGTGGAAATAACAGGCAGAGCCTCCAATTAAATCTCAGAGAGAGAATATTTAGAACTGTGCAGAAGCAACCTGCATCACCCTGAAGCAGAAAAAGTTTGAACAATGTGGCAATATTTGGTTAATTGTTGATGAAAAATGATGATAATATTATTTTACAAAGATATAGAGGTGATTGTCATGATAATTTTATACAAAAGCAGCATCCATTAAAAGCTGAGCCTTTGAGAAGTAAAGATCATCTCTACTTCTTCAACAGATGGGCCATTAATGCCATTAATTTATGACCATTTTAGTTATCCATCATCCATCATCTATACCCGCTTACTCCCTCTCAGGGTCACGGGGGTCCGTCGGAGCCTATCCTGACACATAGCAGGTGAAAGGCAGGGGTCCACCCTGGACAGGTCCCATTTTAGTTATTTTCAAGATAATTGTGAGGTTTTTTAAATTTCTGGGATGATACCAACAACTTTGTCCACATCTATATGCATACGAATGGAAGCTGACAATTATCATCACATCAGATATTACTACCCGTCCCTTGCAAGGTGCTAAAGGATGCTAAAGGCCCTTCACTCTGGCTTGGGTCATTCTGCCCCGAGCCTTGGTGTCTTGCAAGGGTTAAACCAAACAGAATGGCTACAAAACGGTAAAAGTAAAGAGAGACAGGGGAGAAAAATGACTTCCCCTCATATTCTGTTCATAGTTTTCATAAAACGTTTCTGGAACAAAATCCCACACAAAACAATGTTTCGACCATTTGCCCCTGACATGCTGCAAGACTTGTGGCTTGTGTTTAACTTCATTCAATTACAACCAGATATCAGGCTTATCTAAAAGAAAGTAAAGTAAATTAACTTAGTTCAGCTAAAATTTTAAAGATATAGGCCAATTGCTTTTCTGTCATTTCCCTTCTTATGTTTCAAAATTCAGTTATGAACTTTGCTGACTGTCAAAACATGAGAGGGAAGTGAAAAACGTCTGGTTCCCACTGGTGCCCCATTCAAGACCTTTGAATTATTCGGACATGTGTTTCTACTCTTCCATGGCTGTGCTCAGTCTTACCCAAGAAGGTGAACCGCGCAAAGAAGGACGCTGAGCGGAAGCAGAGCAGCGGCAGCAGCAAAACGACGAGGTAGAGAGGGATGGTGTTGGTTTTACTCCAATATTCCTGAAAAGTGCCATCATCAGAGGTGTCGTTTCCAACGTTACTGAGGGAAAACGTGCTGATGGTGTCATTCCCTCCAGGGTTAATGTGTGGGTATGAACAAATGACTGGTAGACAAATAACAAAGTGTTACTATACGGAGTCATCAAAATGATAAAAACTGAACTTTCTACTAGTTAACGTTCCGAAAACTTAGAAACTCCGGTAATTAGATCAGAGAGGACAGTTAGGACACAAGGAAAATTACACACAGGAAACACCTGGGAAGACAGTACTAATATGTTTGCTGACAAAAAAAAAAAAAGAATAATTATTTCATATACCAGTAATATACTATGCTAAATAAACTAATTCATTCATTTTAGCATTCCTGTTTAAGATTTACCCAGGAGACACTGTAATATTACTGGATCATTAAATGAAATTCACAGTTTGAGATAACCTCTAGAAAAAATGTGGCTGTTTTTTCCAAAACTGTAACCTGAACTCTTGAACAGGCTGTAAAACACTACCATGAAACTACGTGAGAACACATGTAGGTGTTAAAGCTGAGGGTTGGATGGTGCGGGTGACTCGCCTCGATCTGAGCCGTTGGTTCCAAACTCTGAATCTGACATGTTGACATGGTGAGCCTTGTCTAAAGACACAAGAACAAGCAGTAAGTCACAACTGCTTCATTTTCCATCTCCACACTCTCAATAATCAGTACCTATGAAAAAGGTGTCTAGCTTTTTTTAGTTTCTTCATTTCCCCCAAAAGGACTGACCCATCCTTCCAGATCTCCAATCACCTCCTACTCCACTAAAACATCACTGCCTCGCCAACCTTGCTACAGTTTATCTTTGAAATACAGATAGATGAGAGCCTGTTATAGGACGTGTTTTAAGGCGAGATAAGTCTCAAAAAAGATCAAGGTGCAAAGGGATGGCCTGGTCTGTTAGCAGTTTATTTCAGTTACTCATTTAATGTCTCCTAAATGAGTAAAAGCAATGGAAGCACAAATGAAGAGAAACGCTGCAGAGAACTTTGTGTCCTTGTGACTTACTGTATATAAACTGTCCAGTATTGTAGAGGAAGTTGGACATGAGGACCCAGTAGACCACCATGGCTCCAATGAGTGATACCATGGAGAAGAACAAGCTGGACCACTGACCAAACTTTCCAAAGTAGTATCTACATACATCAGGGAACTCCCAGTCGGATGTGTCCACAGTGGCTAAACAAAGCCCAGAGAACATTAGATTATCATGAATAAAGACGTGCGAGAAGATCCAACTTTAGTAGATTTAATACATCAGTTGCATGCAAGTGGGACAAAACAAACATCAGGCGTCTCGATGCTCCAATGTCACAGAGAGTCGTCAGTACAACAGTTTTACAGAACAGAGCTCGGTGCTCTTGAGACAAAATAACTGCAGCTCCCAAACAACTTGTTTGCAGCTGTGGAAGACGACTAAACCCAAACTTCACAAAGTACTGGACAAAATACTGAACTGAGTGGAGTCAGAATGACCTCACAGAGAGACAGGATGTTCCAATCACAATACATATCTGATACTCTGATTTAGAAAGAAAGAAAGAAAGAAAGAAAGAAAGAAAGAAAGAAAGAAAGAAAGAAAGAAAGAAAGAAAGAAAGAAAGAAAGAAAGAAAGAAAGAAAGAAAGAAAGAAAGAAAGAAAGAAAGAAAGAAAGAAAGAAAGAAAGAAAGAAAGAAAGAAAGAAAGAAAGAAAGAAAGAAAGAAAGAAAGAAAGACTTCAGGTTAAGAATAAAAAGTTGCATTAACTACAATGATCATGCATGAAGATGATCAAAGCAAGAAGACAGAAAATCCCTCCGTTGACACTGCAGAAGGTCTGCAGTGTCGTTCTTTGCAACTTTCTCTTACGCAGCTTTCTTCTTTGCACTGTCAGCTCCATGAGTTGGGTTGGACTAGAGAAAAAGAACAAACTAAAGAACTTACTTATTGCCTTTGGTGATTTGAGAACGATGTAACAACAGTATAGTGTGATGAGGCCTACGAAGATGAGGATGAGGATCCCCAGAGTGAAACCAGCCTAAAGGGATGCAGTGAAAATAGGTCTGATCACTTTTTATGAAAAACTGAAACGCTGCAGTTAAAAATGAACAGTTAATGTGAGATGTGGCTTTGAAAAAGGCAAAGAGATAGCTGTAAAATCTAAAGCCAATCACCTGCTTAATGCCCCATGGTATACTGAGTATGGATGTACCCATCATTGTATTCCAAATAGCAAAGCTGTGGGGAGAGAAAAAGCAATTCAAACACCTTCCATATTTGAAGGAAACATGTCTCTCAAGCTGACTGATCCTGATGAGGCTTACATGGTAATAATACTGGGGTTTTTAGGGGCCTGGTCCCCATCTGTCACTTTGAACGCTGTCCCAAGGGGACTGTAGACGTAGAGCTCTTCTGGCTGGGGGATCACATGGTCGGGAGGACTCTAGTGGAAAAAGCAAGATGAGCCTATATTTTAAAAAAAACTCATATACATTTTCCTCATTTTATTTAACTTCATATTAAAACACTTACACAATGCTTTACCATTTGAAGAAACTCTAGTTTTTATTGTGTAATTGCAAAAGGGTTTGGATTCTTGAGACATCAAAGGTGAAGATAATCATCAGTTTAAGTTTCACTTGTGATTGTTTTTGAGTTTTCTTTTATATATAAAAACATAAATGCAATGGAAAGTGTTTTTAATCACCAAATTCAAATCCAGTCTGATCAACACTGACATGGTTGAACACACCATAACACAGAATTAGCTGTGATCCAAACAGCCAATGACCTGTCTTCATCCTGCTGGAGCTGGCAGCAGCTTTAAAGACCATCAGCCTCAGCGTGAGGTCAGAGCGAGACTGCCGAGGTAGCGTCCCACATCACAGACATCAGTTGGTCTAGGGTCAAGTGCGTCCCAAGTCAGTAGCCTAGTACATTCTGTCTTCTTTCAACATTCTGACCAACTGTTTTACTGAGTTTAAAGAATCTGTGATTTGCACCCTACTATTTGTTATTACACAACTTCCAAAATGAGCTCATGTGTATCCAGACCTCAGCTTCATGACCACTCGCTCCGCTTATTACCATACCAACAACATCCTCTAAAATCTTTACTGGCTGTCCCATAATGAGTCCATTTCAAAGTTGTTCCTCTCAACAATAGGAGAAAAGGAAGGAAGGGAGGGAGGAAGGAAGGAAGGAAGGAAGGAAGGAAGGAAGGAAGGAAGGAAGGAAGGAAGGAAGGAAGGAAGGAAGGAAGGAAGGAAGGAAGGAAGGAAGGAAGGAAGGAAGGAAGGAAGGAAGGAAGGAAGGAAGGAAGGAAGGAAGGAAGGAAGGAAGGAAGGAAGGAAGGAAGGAAGGAAGGAAGGATTCCTCTTGACATCTCTCGTTAAAATTGAACCTCTTCACAACAAACCATTACAACCTAAAAATCATTTCTATTGAGAACTGCTTGTAATCTGCACCTGATGCTGAATGTTTAATGCTTTATTGTATTGTTTTAGCCTTGAATGTCCTTGAACCGTGCACTATAAAAAAACAAATAAATAACGTGCCGGTATAAAGAAGATCACACGTGCCTGACAAATATGTCCATAGGAATGCATTTACCCACCAAGAGTCTGTCGGAGGAGCCCGTCAGCCTGCCGTAGTAGTGGACTCTGCTGTTAAGGATGGCGGCCTCAGCAGAGACCCTCTCCTGAGGATCATCACCTACGATGTTCCTGGGCTCCACATGGAAAGGCCTACAAGTACATGAACTTATTCACAACAGTTCATGTTTCAAAGATTTCCAAGAGTCAATGTAGCGTCATAATCCTCTTCTGTATCAACATTGTACATCAATATAATCGACTTTATAAACCATACAGTGTATTTACATATATTTGTGGGATGTGTTATTATCGCAGATTACAGTCATGTGGACATTGTGCAGTTGTGGGGTACTCTTCGTGAGAATTTATCAACATTAGAGACCTGAAAAAGGTTTTTGTTAAAGACTAAAGTAGAGAATGAGATCCACCCAGTGCTTCCACTACCAAAATGAACCATGCGGGGAACCATGTGCTGACATCAAGACCACCTCTCACACAACATGAGCTGTATGTGGGGACTAAATCTATGTACAAGTGTGGCACATTTATGTGCACCACATTGTCACCGTAAAGCTGTTCTTCGCCAGTCTCCTGGTACCTGCATGTACCACGTCAAACCACCTGTGGAAGAGGAAAAGGCAGAAGTCTTTGGTCTGTCATCTACGGTACCACAGAACTGTTGCTATGACCAGGAATCGGGATCAGTCCAGCCACTGCTCAGAGCAGAGCTTGTCTGCAGATGAAGGGAGGGCCAAGAAGTAAGGTGTGCCCAAGCTTTACCAAATGTAGTCAGAAACGTTTATATCTGGCCCTGTCATTCACTTCAGCTGCCGTTCTCAGTGGGGATGCAGTTGCTTCCAGCTGCAGACATTAGACAAGCTGTTTGAAGTCTTTGAAACTGTATTGCCCACAACAGACCAGTAGACAGTCTGCATGACAGAGTAAAAACAACAAGCCCTGCTGTGTGCTCATCCAGTCACGGACATCTGAGCACGTCTGCCTCTGGGTGAAGCTGCAGAGCAGAACAAATGACAGAACTACGACAGCACGTTCTTCACTTGACTCAATACATGGATGATGTGTGGAATAATCATCACTCTCTTTCACTGATAGCGGTTACTGAATTGAGAGACAAAAAAATTAATATTTTAAACAGAATGCTTTTCTGATGACAAGAGGTTAGGTCTGGATCAATGCATCGGCTCACTGCTGGTTTGGTTTGTTAGGGTCATTTTCAAGAACAAATTCAGATGAAATAATGCATGATACGCAAGAAGATTTGATATATGGCATGGTTTGTCTGGCATATATATATATATATATATATATATATATATATATATATATATATATATATATATATATATATATATATATATATTATATATATATATATATATATATATATATAGATATATATATATATATATATATATATATATATATATATATATATATATATATACACACATATATATACACACATATATATACACACATATATATATACACACATATATATATACACACATATATATATACACACATATATATATACACACATATATACACATATAAAAAGGTTAAAATGATGGGGAAATCAAAATAATAGCCATCATATAAAAATGTTTACAACTAGTTAAAAAGAAGACATTTTAATGATCTGTGTTTTTAAATTAATTTAAGAATAAAGTTTTCAGCTGCAACTGACATATTGTGTGATTGTGGATTATAATTTTCATATAAGTACAGCTGTCATTAAAGCGGTTGACCGATCACTGACCAGAAACAAGCAGCACTTCATACCACATAGAGATTAGCCTGCCATGTTGGCTCTAGTGTTTTTACAGCTCTGTGGTCTCCTGCAGATCCTGCACTCTCCATCCATTAACTTCCACTGGTCTGGATTCAGGTGATAGTGACCCTAAGCAGACCTAGACCTCATTCTTCCCAGCTACCTCCTACAGGTCTATAAGGAGGATACCAAAGCATTTCCAAGCCAGCTATAATCTCCTCTCAGTCAAATTTGGGACACAATTATCAGATAGACGTAGTGGCGTGATAAGTGTAATGATTGGTTTCTGTCTGGTTTCTGCTCTCTAATTAATAGCTTCTGTCTGTTTTGGATTTTTGGTTGATAGGAATTTCCAGCCTGGCTGTGGTTTCTGTTTAGTTTGTGTTTGAAAAAAGGACTCTATTGTTTGAAACTCCTGCCTCCGCATGTCCTGCATTTGGTTTCTTAGCTCCTGAGCCCCAAGTATCAAGTAACAAATATTGAATATACTCAAGATAAGGACAACACTGAAGAATACTCAAGATAAGTGGATACTAATACTTAGAAAAAGCAGAAGCACCTGAAGTTTGTATTTGTGTACAGTATTTAAGAAAAACATATAAGTTGCATTCCACCAGTGTTCAATCAATTTGTGTCCTTCAAATAGCAGCTGATACTGATTGGGGCAGACAGAGGGGGGTGAGACTAAAGTCCACCGCCATGTCCACAGTAATTTGGGATTCCAGCAACAAATGAGTGTGACTGCAGCAGTTCTCAGTTCCAGTTTAGAGACTCAGCACAGTGGGGACATCTGCAGACTCCTGCTGTTACAGATGATGCTATTCGTTTAGAAACTGAAGAGGAGAATGGGAATGGTATTGAAGTAAACATCTGCAGGTATTTAAACTAAATGTGACTGTAAGTGCTGGCTCAGACAGCTGAGACAGTGTAATTTGACAGTTCCCATCTTCAACAGTGTCAGTTTGCAGTGTCTCTCTGTTTCCTGTAATTTAAGACTAAAATCCTTGAAAAGTCCAAATGAATGCCGTTACATCACGGTCATGAAATAGGCATCATTTGAAGATGGGAAATACAACATCTTACTGCATGATTTAATTTTAACTAAATACCAAAATAATTAGTCTCACTTTACAACTCATTAATACTAATTAAAACAAATATACACTTACATGTGAGTTGCTAAAAGGGAGTGTCTGCAGAGTTTAATATGCTAGAAAGCTTGACGGTCCCTGTGAAATACTTGACTGGATTAAAACTCACAAACTGCTAATACACAGGGGAATGACGCTGAGATGGTGCCAAACACACACACGCACACGCACACACACTACGCACACACACACCACGCACACATGCAAACACCACACACACACACACACACAAACCACGCACACATGCAAACACCACACACACACACACAAACCACGCACACATGCAAACACCACACACAAACACACACACAAACCACGCACACATGCAAACACCACACACACACACACAAACCACGCACACATGCAAACACCACACACACACACACACACACACACACACACCACGCACACATGCAAACACCACACACACACACACACACACACCACGCACACACACGCACACACGCACACACACATTTGCATTTGCATTCTAAGTGGATTCCAGAAAGCCACGCCCACAGAAAGTGTCACATTCATTAACAAACAACACACTGTCAGCATAAAGGTACATGGAAAAGTAAAAACGCAGTAAAAACAGAGCAACATAACACAATAACAAAAATATTTTACAAGTGGAGAGACGGCCACATTGGACCCTACAGGTGTCACTCAGCATATTAAATATTCATTAAATACAAATAGTAGTCACTGAGTGGACCATGAACTCCTCTTGATACCAGAATACTAGAGGCTAATGTGAGGCCAACTGTCAATCACAGCTAGTTTGGCTGAAATTAAATCGGCAACAGGGTAATGAACTTAAGCACATCAGCACACGTATAAAAGAATGGATGAAAAATTATAGTACTTAGTATTGCCCACATGATTTTTTATCTTTTGAGATTAATTTTTGGCAACTAAATAATGGGTCGGTGGAACAACCCACTACAAGCCTTTTTACCCAGTACAAAACCCACTACAATTGGAGAATTATAACTGATTTAAAGCAGTGGAACTAAATTTTGTCCATAACTGTAACAGTAATTTCAGAATTTGAAGAAAGTTGGAGGAGAAAATCCACACTTATGTCTTTTTTTCCTTATTGCCAACAGCTCCACAGAATTCAGTGCTTTTTAATGAATATGATGTCTGAAAAAAGCTCTGGCTGGTTTCCCATGACATTTTTCAGTAGTAATCTTGTAACATTTACATGAATGTTACAAGTCTTACCTTTAATCACATTAACAGACAGCGGTCTTTATTATTGATCCTTTGATCTGTTTCTCATAGGAACCCAGATGACTGCGTTATTACATTAATAACACTGTCAAAGTCTACACTAGGCTTTTGGACTATTATGTCTGCATATAACTTAATAGATCATCAAGACACAAAAAAAAACAAAGACTGAATGATGCTACTTGAGCTGTTAACACCCCATGTCCTAAAACAGCTGTAGACGAGGATCTGACCATAGCTTGTTCTCGGTGTTGGAGGTGTCAGTCATGTGTAAAGAGGAGCAGAGCTGGCAAATGCTGCATAGTGATGAGTTCCAGACATATGTACCTTTTACCCCTGAAGTCCAGTGAATCTGTGGAGCCTCTGTGGGAGTAACTCTCTCCAATGTACTCTGTGCTCAGCAGAGGCTTGCAGTCGTCCTCCATGATCTCCCCGACTTTCAGCTAAGGCCTCTCAATGCTCATCACCTGTCTGGGACGACATAGACTTTAAGACCTAATCACATAGTACCAAATAATAATACACTGACATTTTCCCAGAATCAAAATGTTTGAAAACTTTATTTATGGGTGATAAAAAACAACATAGAACACAGTGTATAAATATCGCAGAGCGCAGGCGAAGAGGTGACAGAAGGAGGGGTGGAGGTAAGAGGGGGAAGTGAGAGGAGGAAGTGAGAGGAGGAAGTAAGAGGAGAAGGTGAAAGGAGGAGGTGTAGGGTGGAGGAAAGAGGAGGAGGTGAGAGGATGACTTAGGGGTTTTTGAGAGAAGAAGCTGAGGGGAGATAAGAGGAGTGAAGAGTTTTATGACTGAAATGTGGTTGTTGAAAAGGTCAGAGGAGACCGAGTTATATTTGTCAGAGTGAAATATAATTATATTCTGCATTAGGATGGTCATCATATCATAGTTACAAATGAGGCATTGTTGCCAGTTCATATGTTACGTCAGGCATCTTTTTCAATCTTTATATTTTTTAAGTATATATTGTTTCTATTATCTGGGGGTTCAGGCACCAAGAAGATTAGTTCATTTTTAACTTTTATACAAGTATTGTTTATATACTGAAAATATCAGAGAAAATCAAATGTCTTCCTTTACAGTTTTTACCGTGATGTTAGTGGATTTTAAATCTGTGCTTGTGCAGTTTTCAGACGTTCGATTCCCAGACCATTTCAAAAGTTCAAAAGTTCAACGGTGGCGTTTTGTTTACATGGTTCTAGCTTTGCTAGAGGAATCTCCTCCATGATGGTCTACATCTTTACATTAAATCATTAATCAAATAATCTACTGTATCTGACAGTGGCCTGCAGATCCTTGGAAAAGAAAACATCTCATTAAGAGGTCGTCCATCGATCATTTATGATGGTGATAGTCAAAAGCATGTTCTGAACATGTGGCGACCAGACAAGGCTGCATCCTCGACAATCACCGATGCACCGGGACAGTTTGTGATTACAAGGTCCAGAGTTTGACCGGAAGAGTTAGTCGATTCGTGAACACGTTGTGTGTGGTTAAGGTTATCAGGTAGTGCATGTAGTTCCTCAGCAAACCTGTCTTCTAAATTATCTAAACGCAGATTAAAGTCTCCTGCAAAGATAAGAATGTTCAAATACAAACAAATTACAGAAAACAGCCAAACTCATCAAGGAAGACTTTGAATGACTGTATTGGAAGCTTGTAGACGGTTTCTAATTAAATACTGGTGGGACAGTTAATGAGAGTACACAGAAGTCGCCAGCGTTATCAGTTTGCACTGAAAACGGTCACTTAAGCAGTACAAAGGAACCGTTAGTTTTTAACCCGGTGGGTCCCCATACAGACGGGGAGTGAAGTGGCGTCTACGACACTGTCTCAGATTTACTCTTGCTTGGTCTCTTCCTCAGTCCCGCTCTCGTTTTCTCTTCCATCATTACTGTTTTAGTAGCTCTACTCTGTGAGCGAGCGCCATCATTACTTATATTGTACTACAAAGCAACACACGGCTGCTGCAAGACACTAAAGGGAGCGGAGTCCAAAGTTACAGTGTGTTTTTTGCTGATGTAAGGACAGGACACTGCAAGCAGGAGAAAATGTTTTCCCAAACTAATCAAATATTCCTTCAAATGACAATGGGACTGATATTTCAACACCAACGTAACTCCTCACTGCTGCTTTAACTTTGTGACTATGCCTCTCCTCACCTCCAACACCCACTGAAGTGGAGTTTGAGGGGTTTGATTCAGTGAGGGCAGCCTGATTATCAGGAGGGGGGTTTCTAATGCAAAGTCAAACAGGTTAGTGGAAATCAGGACTTTCTTTGGAGTCTGATCAATAGAGCCCAAATTAGGCATTTTAGGGACCCTTATTTTAAAGTATGACACCGGACTGGGTAATCATTACTCAGGAGACTCTTTAAGGTGGCGTACTTGTATGTAAATTGTAAAACGTAAAAGAAACTGATTGCGTTGATTGCACTCATAGCAAATTCTCCCTTTGTAGAAGCACGTTTGCCTTTTTTACAGTTTTTACACTGCCAGATGCCCCGTGTTTATTACCCCAATGTAGTGTGTCACTTGTCCTTTTCACATAACTGACACGGTGTCGGGTGTCACGCTGACCCCTTTCCTAACCGGCCTCCGAGGGTACACTTAGCTCTGATGGAAACAGAATGACGTGGGATGGGGGACCTGGGTGAGACCTGGGTGGGATTTATTGATAACAAGACGAGGAGGTCCCTGAGCTCCTCATCTTCAGACACGAGGACGCCATAAATCAGCACATTACGGGAACTGTAACATCCCCCTTATGACTGAGGGAAAAGCTGGATTAAACCTCCGTCTTCTCTCTCCACTTTGCTCCTGCACTACGTCCATGCAGTCTCCTTCTGAACTCACTGGGAATTTGGGATCTTGACCTGGGTATTATTCTGGCTTAAAGTATGAAAGTGCTGCTTCTGCTTGTAAACATTGCTGTGCCTGATCTGTCTTTGGTTTGTGTTCGATCTTGTCTGAATGTCGACCCTGAGTGATCCAATCAAAAGTGGACATCTCCGAGCACATCTGGCTCACAGACCACCTGCAAATGTGGAGTGAGTGATCGGATCCCAGTCCGTCCTCAAAGACATCCGCGGTGCTTTTACACTTCTACTAAAGGCCATCAGCTTTTGATTGGATCAGTCAGGACAAATGTTGATATCAGGTGTAAACAGGTCCTTCATCCTGCCGGTCGTCTCGCTTTACTCGTGATGAATTGAACTCTTAATAACATCAACTGCCACTCAGTTTGACGTTAAGTGTAACAGTTGTTGGTGTCAGACAAGCTGGTATCTGTTGTTGGAGGTTATGAAAGGTGTTTCTATTTCTAAATTAAATTTTTGATGTCAGTATCAAATAAAATGCAGTGTGAGTTGAAGATCTAGGTTTCTGCTAAGTCAAAAATGTCAATCAGGTATTTCTTTAAGACTGAAGTTACTGCCATCACATTACAAAATCAGAAAAGAGGAAAACAGACCCCGTTGCTCCTGATCATCTCCATAGCAACAGGAGGAAGTACCCAGCTGGTCTTCAGCAGGAGGGTCCCCCCCCTATGATCCAGGTCCTGGTCCAGGTTTCTTCTCTCTTAAAGAGGAGTTTTTACCTCCTGTTGTTTATGTAATAATTGCTCGGGGGTCATGTTCTGGTCTCTGGAAAGATCCTGGAGACAACTTGTGTTGTAACAGATGCAGTGTAGATGGATTGGCTTGGTCCATTACTGTAGTACCAGCGTCTTTACTGTAGTACCAGCGTCTTTACTGTAGTACCAGCATCTTTACTGTAGTACCAGCGTCATTACTGTAGTACCCGTGTCAATACTGTAGTACCAGCGTCTTTACTGTAGTACCAGCGTCTTTACTGTAGTACCTGCGTCTTTACTGTAGTACCAGCGTCTTTACTGTAGTACCTGCGTCTTTACTGTAGTACCAGCGTCTTTACTGTAGTACCTGCGTCTTTACTGTAGTACCAGCGTCTTTACTGTAGTACCTGCGTCTTTACTGTAGTACCAGCGTCTTTACTGTAGTACCAGCGTCTTTACTGTAGTACCAGCGTCTTTACTGTAGTACCTGCGTCTTTACTGTAGTACCAGCGTCATTACTGTAGTACCAGTGTCATTGCTGTAGTACCTTCCCAGAGTTTTTGTCATAACACCTGGATCATGTTCACTTTTGCAGCATCTGTGTCGCACCTGTATCCAGGGACGTTTACAGGTGTGAACCCCTCCAACGTTTGAGACCCCGACAAACGGCCAGCGAGACGTCACGTGACGATACAAAGTATGACATACCATGTCAGTCTGAGGTATAAACATAAAACCACCTATGTTCCCGAATGTCTATGCGTGAAAACTTAAAAATGCCGGGATAGCGAACATAATCGATATATATTTAACGCGTAAAGTTCACATGAAATTGGAAAATAACGCGTGAAGATCCGATCAAAAGTCTGCATTGAAGAGCTGCTTCTGCTTTCAGAGTCAGAACAAACGAGTCAACCACAAAGTTGAACTGCGGTAACACCCGTTTACAGCAGGGCGCACACGTAAATAAAAAGGTTATGGTGAAATGAGCAGAGTGTAAAAGTGCAGAGCTGAGACTGACCTGGCGGCGAGTGCGGAGGAAGTGAAACCGGTGTTTCGGCGTCAGTGATGAGACGAGCCGGAGGCCATGACAACAGCCCTCCTCTGTCTGCTGCTGCGGCGCTGCGTTCACGGACGACTACAAACTCAGACCTCCTACCGCCGACGACGACTGTCGCAACAATACGCTACATTACATTTAAAATCGCATACCATGTGAGTGACTTTTATAATGTTAGTCAGCCCCAACGTCTACCATTTTCCTTCATTCACTCAAAATGCGTGTATTGATTAAAAATAAATATACATTTTTGTTCCTTTTTTAAAGATCCAATAAAAAATCGTCTAGATGTCTTTTGCACATTTCAGCTAATGAGCCTTGCTGACGCTGTTCTTGATCGCAAATCTAATCTAAAACCAAAGATATGTTTTCACAACTATGTTGCCTATAAGCCTATCTAACGATCCGATTTCTAAAAAATGTGATTTCGTTATACCACGCTTCCAACGATTAGGAGGTCCAGCTTTCGAGGTCGATTCGAATGCAACAACATTATTTTCTATTTCTTTCATTTACATTCCTGCAGGTGATCTTAGTTTAGATGAAATGCTGCCACCTGCTGCTGAACACTCGACTCCGCAGCCGCATACTTTTGAATCTGTCACGTGAAAACCGTAATCAGTCACCTGTCTTTGGCAGCTCATAAAGTGTCATAGAGACAAAAACAAGTCTTACGCCATGTCAACATTTACTAAACACGGCTGCTAAAGAAGTTGAATGTTAATATTTCCAAAAATCTCATCATTAAAAGAAGAAGGTTGTGTTGGGAAGGGCATTAAACATGAAACCAATACAAAATCAATAACTAGAACATGATGGTCCCCAGTGGTGACCACTTTGAAGTTAACAGGCTGAAAGAGCGAAAATAAAACTAGTTACTATACAAAAAGACAAAATGCAGAAGCAACATGTGAAAACCTAACAGCCTACCCACTTACTGCTTCCAGAAGATTTAAGAGGTTAAGTAGCAGCGTTGTGTTGCTGCTCATTTGACTAACTGGTCAGTAACTGTGAGCATCGTTTCCTTCTGTTATTTTGGACATTCAGGTGTGTTGCTACACAATACTAAAGAGAAAAACATGAGTAAAGATCTGAGAGGAGCATTTATTGCTGCCCATCAGTCTAGGAAGGCTTCTATGGCGATTTGCATCACTAAACACATTGTTCTACAGCATAAAAGATTATTTACAAGTGAAAAACATTCCAGACAGCCGTCAATCTTCCCAGGAGTGGATGTCCAATAAAGTTCATCCCATGATCAGGTCATTGTCAAAAAAAAAAAAAAAAAAGCACCCAAGAGGTGCATCTCTACAGGCCTTAGTGAGGATGTCAAATATTAAAGTTCTTTAGATGAACAGTTAGAAGAAGGGTGGACAGGTATGTCTTGTTTAAAGGGCTTACCAGCAGAAAGCCTCTTTTCTATACAAAGAGCATTGCAGCATGGCTGAGATGTGCAAGGTTGCATCCAAATAAACGTCAAGGCACCTGGAACAATATCCTCCACTGAAGTGAGGGCATTTTGTCATGTGCAGCACCAGAAAACAAAACACCTCGCAAGAACTGCCAAGCATGCTGGGGGAGAGGAGATGATTCGGGGTGTTTTGCAGCCAAAGAACCTGGAAATCTTGTAGTTATTGAGGTGAACATGAATCCTCTGAATGTATAGTATACTGGAGTCAGATGTCAGGCCATTAGTTCGACAGCTAAAGGTTGGCTGGAATTAGGCCCTGCAAGAGGACGATGATCTTAAACACGGAAACAAATCTACACCAGAACGGCTGAAAAAGAAGATCGAAGTGCTGCAATGGTCCAGTCCAAGTCCAGACCTCAAAGTGATTGAAAGGCTGTGCTTGGACTTTAGGAAAACTGTGCATAAACCAATCTGAGCACATGTGGGCATGTTGCATGTCGTGAATTCCCAGTGAATAACTGGTTCTGGATATTATACTGGTTTAGACAGTCAGAGAGGTACATCTACAGTTGTTCTAGGTCTGCTCATTAGATTTGTTCAGTAGATGAATTCTTTGGTGCAATCATTTTTCCTCAAACATTCAAAGATCACAGTGAAGGAGGAGGGACATGCGTGAGGACAGCTCTTTCTCTCATTTCGTCTTCACTCATTTTTTGAATGAGTTCATCAAAGTTGGCAACACGTGGTTAAATTTTAGATCAAATATAAACTTCAACCTTCAACATTTACATTAATTCTTACTCCGCAGAAAACAAGTAATACCCCATTTACGCCAAACAGCAGCCCACTGATGCACATTTCCCTCGCCAGACTCTTAAAACAAGTAGTAAAAGCACTGGTAATCCTGCAAAACATTTAATGAAAAACATAAAAAGAGCACTGCTCCATACAGCCAACAAACATACAGGTTTTCATTTTCCAAATTCTTTCCAGTGGCAATCAGCACAGTTTTCCAAGCTCAAACATTGCTGACTTTTTTAGAGACTGCATTGGTGTTTGGAGTTCAGTTACTGCGCAACATAAAAATAATTTCAGTACACAAACGTGTGATGACTGAGTCATCAGATTGTCTGTGGGTCTGCCACCAAGGCTGCGCAACTACATGTTCCTGGCGGTTTTTAAGACTCTTGTAGACGCTTGGGGTCTCAGAAAGGCCAGGCTGATCTGGGTTCTGCCTTGTTTGGGAGCAGACGACACTTAAATTCATGTTTACTTTAAAATATTTCAGAAATTCAATGTACTACAGGTAAAGTTGAAAACAAACACAAAAAAAACACCCTTTGTGTGCTCCAACACGGCGCTCAGAAAAAACTGGAAACACTGGAAAACTGCTTGTACCTCCTTGTATTAAAACGCCAACTCCCCAGGTAAAAAAAAAAAAAAAAAAAAAAAAAAAAAAAAACAGCGGCTGAGTTTGAAAGAAATGAAACCACAGCGAGGTCATGTTGTCTCGAAGGGAAAGTCGCACTTTAACAAAGGAACGTTGGATGTTCAAACTTCTTTGGGAAGCAGCGCTTGTTGAGAACAGCAGTAGGGCATACATCTTCTCGCTTTATTCCCACTTTTAATAGATCCTCTTTGCATGCATTCAGCTGGGTCCATAGAGCACCTTTATTACATAGCACCATTTTTCTGTTATCCTATTATACTGGCACCCAACCATTAACATGCATACACTCGAAAAACTTTGTCTTCTTGGTTACCATTTCTAAATATGACATTGTTTCAAAAGTTACAAGGCAAGTAATGAAGATTCATACAGTACTTTACATGAAGAAGATGGAATTAATACAGTACACATTAAAGAAAGTGCTAGAGTACAACATTTCCTTGTTTCATAAATCTTACAGGACTAGAGAACACACCAGCATATAACAGGAAGCTAAATTTACACCTTTTCACATCTTCATGATTCACTTCAGTTCATTTTTATAAGAAAAGCAAACATTGATATCACCATATCTCCCAGTCCGAAACTGTTGAACAGAACGAGCAGAAGGTCTTCTTCTGGACACCGACGGTCACGTCACTCTACCTGCACGAGCACGCACAAACACAAACACTTTGTAACGTCGAGTTCCTCCTCCGACTCCTGCAAAAATCATTGTTTTCATTCTGGGTGTGATGACGTCACATTTACCACCACAATCCTGTGGGAACAGGTTCACTGTTGCCTTTGGCTGCTTTCGAACATTTTAATCATCTTAAAAGAATAGGAAAGAGAAGAAAACGGAAAACAACACGGGTGAAAACAAAAACTATGAAGCTGAGCTGACAGACGCCAACGCTGGAAACAGAAGATCCCCAGCTCCTGGTATCGAGCTGCAGCCCGCCGCTCACGGTCCACTGGGCATGAACACACCAGCGCTTTGCAGTTTTTATTCTTATTTTTGTTTCTGGTAGATGCAAACCAAACTTTGACTGATCTGTGTTCGCCTGCACGACAAGCAGAAGCACCTCTGCCAAAACATGACTGAATTAACAACTGTTTCTGTGACGTTCCACCTCTCTGACACAGACTCTTAGGACCGTCCCTCATTCTTCTTGTGCAGCACAGAAGTTAGATTAAAGCTCATCTTTGAGCCTGAACCAGAACTCTGACCACCTTTTATGAGCTCAGGAAATGAAAGTGACTGTTTTTCTGTTTCCTGTTGAGGGTGTGTCAAAGCCAGTGACATATTGAATTTCTGCAGTATTGTGATTCAAACATGTCAAACACATTTAATAACAATGTTGAGAAACTGCGTCAAAAAATAAAAGCTCATATTATGTCTCCCTAAACGTCTGTGCAGAATGCAGCAGTCCATCATCGCAGCTGTCGGCCTCATTTGGGTTTCATTTACACCAGCTTGTCATCCCAGCATATAATTATTAATTCTTTAAATCATTTTAGTCTGAGTTTTCTTTAGAGAAAATAATCTAACTCAGCTCGAACTTTAGTGAGTAAGTAAGTTAGACTGTGCAGTTTTTAATAATCTTAAATAAACTGAAGCTGTGCAGACAAACAGAAGCAACCTGTGCAGAGGAAATATTTGTGAACATAATTAAGAAAGTAAGAACCAAAAGCAGGAAGTGGGTCTTGTCTTTCACTCAATGTGTAAAAATATCTCTGTTTGAGTTGGAGAAGTCTGTTTGTTCAGTTACTGTAACAAGTCTGAGAAAATATCACTTCCTCTTGTCTGCGCAGCTCTAAGGAAACAGCTCCTTTCTATTCAGAAACAAACGTTTTACAAGGGTTCACATCACTCACTCCGCTGTAACAGAGAAAAAGCAAAAATCCAAACAGACGTCAGTGGGAATGGCCACTTCAGGCCCGTCCAGCACTGAGACTTCAAACCCGCTGACATCAGCACACAGCTGGGACGCCAAACATCTGCTCCTGCACAGAAAACTGCTTCATTTCTGCTTTTACTAAACAAAACTTTCATCACGGCGCAGACTCGTCTAAACACGGCGGCTGCTGCTGCTTTTAATTCAGTCAAGTCAAAAGTTTTAAAAATAACATGGAAATAAGTTGATCTAAATGAAATCCACACAGATTGGAGCTGTGGTCCGCTCTGTCACAGCGCCACCTACAGGGTACACTTCAAAACAAGTTCTGGCCCGTTTTCAGAAGACATGAGCCAGCTGGGTTATGAGTTTGTGTTGAACTTAGCCGGGCTTTAACCTGATAGGACCAGATATGATCTGAACTACAACACTTCTCATCTTCACCCCACTGAACACGACTGCAGACACAAAACTGGGCTTAAGCTGATCTGCACTTAAACTGACTGGAACCTGAACGTACTGGTACTGCTGAACTTCACTATACATACTAGACTTCATTTAACTTAAATAATTCATGGCAATAAACGTATTCATTTTATGTCTATAGATTCAAACATTGAGCCTCCAAACCGCTGAGCTGGAAGATAATTCCAGTGCCACAGTAGACACTGCACTTTTGAGGTTTATCACTGAATCCAGTGCAGCTACATTAAAGTGAGTTTTATTCTGGATTTGAATTTCACCGCTCTGCCGACCGCTCTGCCGACCGCATCGCTCTACATATTCACATCAGGAGTGTCTGGATTTACTCCTGAAAGAATGCAATTTCAACCAACGCTTTAGACGTTCAAACTCTTCACCTTAATGGGTTTAAAGTGAAACAAAATAATTTTATTTTTATGTCAAAATATCAGTAATGATTCAGTGTAAAGGAATAAATGTTGTTTTTTTTTCATCAAGCTCTCATCAGGTCTATTTTGTCTCTTTAGGTTCCCCAACGTTCACGTCTCTCAGCTGCTTAAAAGTCGAGGTCGAAACCTTTTTATTTACTGCTGCAGTTCAGTAATCCTCCAAAACTGACTACCACCTTTATTTCTTTGTCTATTTTGTTTAATTCTTTTTAAACTTGTGTCTCTTTTCTTAATTTTTTCTTTTAAACTCTTTACCTTTTTAAAAATGTTTTTATTTAAAGCACGTTAAGTTTCCTTGTACATGAAATGTGCTGGACAAATAAACTTGCCTTTAGCGTTTGTTTCTCTTTTACCAGAAGTTTCTGGTTCAGTAATCGTCTCATCGTCTAAACTGAGCTCCTGTCCTTCACATCCCCGTGTCTCGGACACTTCTGCTTTACGTTGATGTGTACACGCGTGTGCACCGGGATGCTGAGCTCCCAGCTGTGGACTGAGCCAGAGCAACCCGACTCGGACTGCTCGGTAAGTGCTGCGGTCCTTGATTGTCGAAGGTTGATGCTCCTTCTTAATCAATTGTTTCAAAGTGCAGCTTTAGTTTAAAGTGCTTTCTTAAGTCATATTTGGAGTTTGAAAAGAGAATTTTGAAGGAGTTCACATCTGACTCACCACATTAGCAGTATGCGCTCTTTATATATATTAATATTAATATTTTGACTGCGATAAAATTTAATTTTGAGAAAATTAACATTGCACTAGTTTCATTTACAGAGTAAAATTGCACATCTTCTATTTTGATAAATTGTGCTTTTGATAATACACAGCATATATATATATATATATATATATATATATATATATATATATATATATATATATATATATATATATATATCCAATAATATGAAAATAACACAGGCCACTGTCTCCAAGTTAACGACCGCTCTCAACAAAGCCAACTCATATTCACGCAACAAAAGTCTGAACAGGAACTTTGACGTGGAATGCCTTCTTTCCCTTTTCCAGAAGAAGGGACTTTGTGATTGTTTGCCTCATATCTCTACTCTTCTGATTGCCTTCTTCTGAGTCCAAGTTTTGGTTTCATCACAGCACCTGCAGCAGGTCACTCAGGGTCAAGCCGATACCGCTAGACCAAATAAGTTACACTCTGCTACACGATTTAAAAACTTGTTAGGTATATATGTGATTGAAAAGTGAAAATGCCGGAGGCACCAGAAGCACGACGTGTGGGTTCGCCACATCGCAGGAGTCTGGGTCTGAAGTCTCCGGGGCATTCCCTTGTAACTACACTGCAAAAACAAACAACAAAATATTTCTAGAAATTAGTCTTTGATTTTCGTCCAGTGACTCGTCTATTATCCTGGTTTTAAGAATTCTAGTCAGGAATAATTTTTCTTACAGCTGGTGGAGACATTTTTGATTAAGACGATTTGAAAAGATTTAGTGATATTAGACTTATTTCTAGAGTGGCTGTATTGCATTGTATATAAATCACCATGGTAACACATACTGTGCTCTTAACCTTTTCTGCAGGGACCTTTTAAAACGGGACAATATAGCATTCTTAGAAACGTTGACAGTTTCCTGAGGTCTTAATAAAACATTTGTGACATGTTGGGCAACAACACCACAATGACACAGTACTTCAGCTTTCTTCTCAAACACGCTTCTGCATCTCTGCTCAGAGCAGCCGCTTTTATGGGGTGGAGTCAGTCACTCAACTCGACTCCACCCCCTTCTGAAAGTGTTTTTTTTTTCTTTTTTTCTTTTTTTTCTGTGATGTCGCAGTATCCTAACCAGCTCACTGAATGCCAATGATCATATTCACATTTTTATCTAGGAGGTAGATATAAACATGTCCTACATCAACAGAGCCTGATTTCACTTCACCCAAATAACTGTTCTGAAGTGCAGATTTTGTTTATCTTCATAAAATAACCTCCATTTCATTTCTAAAGATTTCTGCGAGTGATATGCAGTCAGAGATATGTGAACATTTGTTACCAAAACATATTCAAGGACTGTCATATGGTGAGAATGTGTTTACGGGACAGACTAGTCTCAGCAACGTGTTTCACCCCCATTACAGTGCAGACTCTGGTCCCATTCCCACTGCCAGCTCCTTCCTCTGCTCCAGCACCTTTATTCCGTCTCAGTGTGAACTGCATGGAAGGAGAATGACATGTGTTATTCCACCACTGTTCTGCCTCTGTTGGGAAGTTTTAACAGGGCCAGAACGCAGGAAATGAGTGCCGTATGAATTGGAAAGGTGAAAAGGTGTAACAAGGGCACCAAGACGGTACCAAACTCTCCCCAAAGAATCTAATCAGTCCGTCAAAGGTGCGGTGAGATGGCCTGCAAGGTGACAACGCCCTGCGGTCAGAATGTCTGGCCAAGTAAGTTAAGGAGGCTGGAGAAAAAAATGTAAAAATCAGTGCCTCGATAAACCAGAGACAGGGACTTGTTGTTGATTGTTTACCAAAAAGCTGGTCTAAGGGGTCGCGCTCAGATTTCACTGAATGCTTTGTGAAAACACACACTAGGGAGGGAATATTACCGCTGTGAATGTACAGCTGGAGAGTCGAGGCAGACTTGAGAGGCCACCAGAGCATCTTCATACTGCAATCTCTGTGTGGCTACATTATTCAGCACGGATCCAACACCCGCTCCATCTCCTGCACCATCCAGCGCTTCTGCTGTTGGTGAAGCCAGCAAGGCCGACCAATCAGACAGTGGGCTGCCGTGTTACGCAGTACCACTCAAAAACTCCTCCCGAGCAGTCTTTCCTCCGCTCAGCTCACACCGGAGAGGCAGTAACACACCTCACATTTACATGAAACATGCATTCTTCATCCACAGATAATAACAGGTGATAATCTAAAACTGCCATTAGGTTCAAACTGCCATCAATCTAAAAATGTTCTGATGCAGTTGGTTTCTTTGGATTTGGAGGACTCACACCCGGCCCAAACTCATTCTGCATTTCCTCTCCCTCTAAAATGAGTTCAAAGAGACACAGCACATGCAGTCAGCGGTGGAGTCCAGTGGCCGAGTCCACCCGAGGACCCGAGACCAGCTGCTATGAAAAGACTTGTAAAATCATGAATCGCTGCAGAATCACATCAAAACAGGTCACACACATTTCATCAAGACCTCAGGAAACTGTGCAAACTTAACAGAAAATAAATAAAAGGCTGCACTCTTTCTCCTTAAAGGGAGAATTGCTAAATAACATGAAACAGAATCATCTGTGTGTGAAAGGCATCTCTGAACACTGCGATTCTTTCAACCACCACTTCACAACCAGAGCCAAAGGAAACTACGGGCCGGCGAGCTCATGCAATGACAAAATAAGGAAGCAGACAATCTAAATTAAGTTCTGCTTCCTTCTGCAACACTGCGCTTCTTAATATAAATTAATTTGAAAAGAAACTTCCTCCTTGAAATGATGTCAGTCTGACTCTTCTGCTTCTGGCTTTGCTGCATTTTCTGACATCGCTCCTTCAAACTCTGAAGTATATTATCAGGCATGTAAAAAGAAACCCTATACATCAATTCTTTTTCACGTGCCTGGAGCTTCAAAGGAAACGTCAACTCAATTAAATGAAAGTGACTCAGCTTAAACATCAGAACCACACAAACAGCACCTGCGGTGGATAAATGAGAGGAGGTAACCCACACAAGCTTCACAGGTTTTAATTCAATTCTCTTCTGAACACCCTTGTTGCTTTCAGCAACGTCCGCATTGGCGGAGAGCTGCATCGTGTTGCTGAGCAGCCTCGTGTTAATTCAGCAGGTCTGTTCTGGAGGCTTAAAAACAGCCGTTGACCTGCGAGTTTGTTTCTGTTGTCCTGATGCTACTGAGGCGAGCAGCAAATCGCAAACGTGCTACATTTTCCACGCAGCAGGGTTTAAACTGGCCTGCAGCTCCATACTGAAGCTGCACCTAAAAGTCATCCGGACATCAGAATTTGGTTTTGCCAGCATTATTGATGAGAAACCCAACTAATGCGTGGGTGACACAGGAAGCAGTTGAACGTCGTTACAATGAATGAGTCACTTACAGTGCAGATGGGTGTTTGGATGCACTAGTCCTCCTGCTTCATTCCGCTTTCAGAAACCCGGATATGCACCGGTATCAGGTCTGCAGTATAAACTGAAAGCTGGTAAACACCTGATTCACCTCAGCGAGACAGACAGCAGGATGCTGGTGTGTCTGCAGGCCCCCTCAGTGTTGAACCAATGCGTCACACCAGCAGAGCATGATACAAGCCACAACGCCTATGCATCAGATCCTAACTACTCTGCTTTCCCATTCCAGTCAATGCTTCACATTCCTGAAAACTATTCCAGAAATTAGAAATATATTTTTCTCATATCTCGCCTACTGACATACAAGACGGTGCCCGTGAGGATGTATGCTGTAACGCAGCGTCCTCAACTCCTTTTTTTTTTTCTGCACCGAGACTTCTTTGCGTTTCTTTTTTCTTTTTTTAATTCCCACTTTTTTGCTGGTCCAGGGTCATTGCATGATTTAGTTGATGTGTATTGCACTAAGGACTTAATGGCCCGCTTGCAGACCCCAACTAAATTCCACGTGGCACGACGTTTGAATTATAGATGCCCATCATGAAGTATTAAACTTTCCCTTTTGTGCAACATCTCAACTGTTCCTTACCTTAAACTATACTTCCGTCTACTGAATACTTGACGATGTGATGGAGTTGACAGATGTTTTCGTCTTTTTTGCACATTTGTTGAAGTCTGCACAAAGTTTTGGCCTACAAACGATCCCTCGCCAGTGACATTATCGCTCTTTTGTACGCTCTTGAATTTAGCAGATGAGGTTAGCTCCAGCCGGGTTCTGGCCAGCTAAAGTGCATTAATAACACTAGTGAAAATGGATGTTGGTATAAGGCTATGAATGAACGGATGAATGGATCAAGTAAAAACTTCTTGGCAGGTTAAAAGGTGTTGTTTACCAGCCCTTGGCAGTTATGCCGTTTGGACTACATTCACACTACCTAGCTGAAGTTACGTCCATCTGATGTTTCAAGGCTCTGTAGATACGGATGCTCAGTTCCGATTTACTGATCGGAGTTTACTTCGATAAGTGTCCCTCCATTGCATCCGATAAGTGGCCATGTGACATGAGTGCGAGGAGGACTGATTTGACTTTTAGCCTTTATGTGCTGAGAGCAATGTCTTCAATCTGCACCGACAGTGTGTCAAAAATCAATCCACTCCTTGATCCTTCTCACATGCAGCTGAGCCAGTCTTTCGCTGTCCTCCGGGTCTAAACGTCATCAACAACACTGTTGCTTCGCTTCCATTTGTTTCCTGCCTCACGCAAGTCTCCCACTTTGAGATGGTCCCACAAATATAGTGCTTTCTGCTGTTGTTGACACACCCCTAAAGGTCACTGGTACAGAGAGCTGTCGCAGTCACATGAAAGTCAGATAAAACGGTGCAGATGATTGTGAACCACATCACCGCACTTTTACCAATCAGAACCGCATCAGACCTGGCTGGTAGTGTGAATGTAGTCTTGAGCTGGCTACTCACTAGAGAATGAGCCTGACCCCCACCCCCCTTTTTTTTCATTAAGTGTGTATTGTCAATTAGTTTCACAGCTCCCCGCTCTCAAATTACAGAATAATTTATGTTTGGTGTTTATGAGTCTCGCTTCCAACAAAATACCCGCAACAGCCGGAGAGCCCCAGCAGACCAGGGTCATGGAACAACAAGACCACCAAGCAGAACGGTGCCAGCAACAGGAATGTTTTCAACGTGTCAAACGTGACATACGACAGAGTGCTTTTCTTCTGAAGTCACGTTGTGTTGCACGAGTTTCTGTGAGATCTCGTTAGTGTAACTGTCATTACAACAACCTGAGGCCTCGCACTCCGGCTCAGTTGTCAACTGTGTGTGAACGCAGGTTTGTAATATTAAAATCGGTTCAAACTTTTGGTAAATCTGTGATCTGCCGTGTCTTTCTTTAAAAATGTAAAGATTTGAAAATTGTCTAGTGTGTAGCCAGCCGTAGACCGTTTTCAAAACTGCATACTGGTGCACCAGTGCATACTGGTTTTACTAGGATGTCGTACGCTGCAGGCAACTGCACAATCCGCAGTATGTCTTATTTGTTATAAAAGACACCTGGGTAATGTGCTACTGGGAAAAACCCACCTGGGATGTGTTAATCACCGTCTACTCATTACATAGTGCACTACTCTAAAGTCAGCACATCGTTGAGTTCTGTGTAGGAGACTGAGCTCATCAGCAGATTGAATTTTCAGACACTACAAGCATTACTTTTGTTAGCACTGTCCACTGCATCATTACTTTTGCGCAGATAAAAGTCTGACAGATCACTCACAGCTAATGCTGCGTCTGCTGCTTGTACAATACTCTCCAGGATGCATTTTGGGATGCGTTCAGTTTCAAAATGATGGCCAGACCATGCAGTGCACTATATAGGGAGGAGGAGGTCATCAGGTACAAACCCAGTATATAACTGACCATCTTACTATGTTTTACTGTATCCCAGAATGCAATGATTAAACGGTCACGTGACCAGCGTTTACACGGGCACAGGTGACCAGTTGAAACCACAACCACCAGAGAACATGATGATATTCTCTATTTGACAGTATGCAGTTTTGAAAGCGGTCAAATCATCTGAGTAAAGGCATATAAGGGACGTGCGGTGAAGCCACGCGTGTCACGTGACTGTCCCGCATTGACGCCGCAGGTGTACACGCGCGGTCAGTCCTCGTGCTCCACGCTGTCCTGTCGCGCCTCTGTCCTCTTCTCTTTGTGGCAGGTGAAGATCCGCCGCATCTCCTCCTCGTACCTGATGAAGTTCTCTCCGAATCGAGCCCACGCTTTCAGGGGAACCGTGATCGTGTTCCTGTAGGGCTGACGCACCTCGCTGATTTTCAAGAAAACGCCGTACCGGTTGGAGCCGACGTCAAAGTAAAACCGTTTGTTGTCCACTCGAAAAGAGGCGGCCTCCGGGAGCTCGGGGTTGTCGATGCTTTTCCGCGACCAGGCCCGGCCGTGCTCGTCCACGTCCTCGTTGCCAAAGTCCTCGATGAGCTGTGACAGCGCGTCTCTAAACTCGATGAGCCCCTGCGCCGGCAGCACGATGGTCTGCTCGATGCCCGGCCCGTAGTAGCCCATGGTGCCGTGTCCTTTGCTGATCGTCTGTCGGATGCGGAGGAATCGACCTCTCTGGTTCTCCTTCAGGTCCAGAAAGTACTTTCTGTTGTCTTTCTCGATTAATTCGCTCTTCAGGACGCGGTGTGCATGGTCGTCGGAGCCCACCGAGCCGACGGGAGACAGCATAGCGTGCGTCTCCTGCGTCTTCCTGCGCGCTTCGTGCCCGCGGCCCTGACCGTTGCTGCCGTGCTCTTCGGCCAGCACCCCCCGCAGTCCGATCCGTGCGTAATAATCGATGAAGTCCCCCAGGCAGTAGCGCAGAGCGGGGGCCATGGACATGGACAAGGTCAGCTTGCTCTTCCTGATGTTGTCATGACGGCCTCTCCCGATCCACACCTCGGCGATTTTCAGGAAGCGGCCGCGCACGCTCTGCTTCACATCCAGGTAGAAGCGTTTCTTCTGGATGTCGACGCGCTTGGAGGCCAGCTCCTGGATGTCGTTGCCCTGCTGCTGAGCTCCGCTCTGGATGTACTGCTGAGCGTATACGTGTCTCGGTAGTGGATCTGGCGCGATCTTACCCCTGCCTCTTTCCATTCCCCTGCAACATCCATCAGCCATCATCCTTTATATTCCACCATTAGACTGCACAGTGCAGAGCCGTTCCTCCATTCCAGTTGTCAAAGCAGGCTGGAGCCGCAGCCAGGTGAACCGGGAAAAGGCAGCTACTCTGGACTCAGCGGTTCAGCCTCCGCTGCGGACTCCATCCATGATCTGTCAGCCGTTTGTGT
Source organism: Xenentodon cancila (assembly GCA_014839995.1). Taxonomy (NCBI): domain Eukaryota; kingdom Metazoa; phylum Chordata; class Actinopteri; order Beloniformes; family Belonidae; genus Xenentodon; species Xenentodon cancila. Next base: position 25,948,031 of record CM026215.1, on the reverse strand, counting down.
TGCAGCTGTTCGTTAACGAAGGCAACAGCGAAGCTCCCGACCTGAACCGGGAGAATGAACCCAATGAACCCGTTCATCCCCCCCTCCCTGTCCCGAAAAGCCCTCCGTTAAAGAGACACGACGTCAGCAGCGAGTGCAGGCTGCAGCCGCATCATCTGCAGCCCCTCGCACCACCACCACCACCACCACGGATTCATGATGAAATCATGCGGAAGACCTGCGATGTCCCCGACTACGAGTCCCGTCCTTGATCACCTGATTCTGACCCAATGTGATGCATCAACAACCGCGGTGAAGTTGGTTTTAGGGTTGATATTCGACAAACTTTCACCACGGATCCGAGAGCGTCTCCCAGGGACCGTCAATAAACTACCAACTGAATGAAATGATGCAGATTTAAATTTCAGTAGACTCGACACCATCCGACCTATTACCATGAAGCCTAAGGCGATTTGCTGTACTAAAGGAGTCAAATAAAAAAATTAAAAAAAAACATTTCTTGTTTTGTATGTGAGAGCTCTTTTCTGTTTGGTGATGTTTTTAATGAGGTAGTTGATATTTTTGGTGTTTCTTTTTGACAGTTTTCAAACCATGTGAGATATTGAAATTATTCCCGCTTGTTGGATGCCAACAGCAACTTTTGACACACCTATTTATTTAGCATTTGCAGACTTCTTATAGTTTATATAAACGATTTTTTCCAACAAACTCAAATATATTCCAAATTGTAGGACTCAAATAGCAACATACAGTACATGCACATTCCGATGTTGCATTTGAAGACTTCTCATATTTTTTATAAAATTGTACATGGAAGAAAATACATATCAAAAATCTTTTCCCCTTGATTTTTCTCAGTAGTTTTTGAACCATGTGACCTGGGGAAGCCAAATTTGTTCCATACTGTCAGTGGAAAAATGAGACACGCCTCTTTATTTTGAAGACTTCTTGTGCTTTGCACTCATCTTTACATGGAAAAAAATGTGTATTAATGGATTTTTTTTCTTGTTTGTTTTTTAATACTGTTCAAAATATCTGATCTAGGGTTTCCAGATCTATGCCAAGTTGTGGGACTCGAATAGCAAAATGAGATGGCTCCCTTTTGTTTTATATAAATAATACATTTTATTTCTATAGAATATTTCATACATGAAAATGTAGCAGAAAGTGCTTTACATAGTTAGAAATAATACAAGTTAAAAACAGAGCCCAGCTGAGGACCACAGTCTCACATTTGGAGGTGCTGACTCTGAAGCCACGTCACATTTGGTTGCAACTGCTCCAGTGAGAATGGCAGGTTACGGCCTGCCACCAGAAGCAGAGACAAACAGACAGACGCCAACAGAACCACATCATCTGCAAGGAGGAGAGACCCGATTCTGAGGTCACTAAACCAGACCCCCCTCCCTCGGACATAGCTGAAACTCCACCAGATAAGGGAGTTGAAACACTTTCTGACAGGGGGGTCTGCCAGGTATTCCCTGCAGATCTTCACACTACGTTTGGGCCTACCAGGCCTGACTGGTATCCTCCCTCACTATTGGAGCCAGGTCAGCAGGGCGGGGGGATCAACTGACAGCTCTGGTCCTCTGTTCACCAAAGTGTCCGAGTCAGGAGCATGGTGGCTAAACTATCATCCACGCTGGAGAACCGCATCACCCCGTGTAGGACTCTGATACCACTGCACAGCATCTTCAGTGTCCATCTGTGGCCACCCAATGTGTGAAGGAGAGATGACGCAGGTCCTTCATTTCTACATTTCTGATGCCGTCAGACTGTAGAAGACCAGCTGCCCCCCACAGACACTCACATACACCCCACTGTACTCCAATGTGTTAGAAGCTGTTATACAGTATGTTTATTTGCTCTTTACAACTGGAAATATGTGCAATATTACCCATCTGTGGAATCTCCACCTTCAGCCTATTATTGTTATGATCATATTAATTGTTTTTCTGCATTAATTTGTGAAAAAATGTGATCTGATCTCTGCATAAGCCACAATAAAAGACAAACCCAATAGTCATGAGATGATAATGCAAATAGTTAGAACGTCTTGTGTCTTTATTGAAGACGCCCAGTAAACAGTCTGGAGAGAAGAGCAAGCGGACCAGCGGACTAAATACTTCACCAAGAGCGAACTGGAGTCACTATAGTTTGTGGAGTCTAATTAATGAAATGAGTTTGGAGAAGTGGTTTACGGTTTCAATAGTCATCCATTATGTATGCCCGTTTCTGCTACTCAGAGTGATGGGGGGCTGCTGGAGCCTATCCCAGCTCTCCAACGTCCTTAACGGGCTACTCTTCCTAGAAGTGGGCACCCATAAGGCCTTGTGCCTGAGGCCTGTGAAAGACCACCGTGACAACCCACAACACTGCTGGGAAGAGCTTCACTGGGCTGAGCAATCAACAGTTGAATGGTTCAGGAGGAACACACTACATTTGATGCAGAAAGGGTAAATTTAACATATTTAACAATAAAACATCATCCCAACTTTGGTGTAAGGTGGAGAGGGCATCCTGAGTTGGGTTTGCTTTGTTGCTTCAGGGTCTGAACCACTTAACACAATCGAAGGGAAAAACCGTTCCCAAGTTTACCAAAGTTTTAATAATGTCAGGGCGGTCGTCTACCAGCTGAAGCTGAGCTGAAGTCGGTGATTCAGGACAATGACCCTAAACATGGAAGTCAATCCATCACGGAATGGATTCAGAAGTAGAAGATTCACCTGTTGGAGACGCAGAGTCCGGACCCAAACCTCATAAAGTCGCTATTCAACGACCGGAGGAGAGCCGTTCTCACCAGACATCCCATGAGTGCTTCTGAGATGAAGCCGAGGTTCATGAAGAGCAAAGACCTGTTATGATTAGATCGGTACCGGTGGAAGTGGCTGTGGATGTGAAGGTGGACCAGATCGTTCCACGTGAGGGACTTTTCACAAAGTGAATTAGAAAAATTAAATGCAGACTTGGAATATCAGAACTCCAGATAGGAAAGATAACATTCACTTTTGCGTGAATGTTAGTCAAGTTTCATATCCATAATTTTATGAAGAACGCATAAAAAGTTGAGATGCAACCGAAAATTTTGGCATTTTATGTTGCAACAACTGATTTGTGTTAAAGGACAAAAATTCTAACTGTTGTAGGGACCATCTATATTAAATCGTGAAAAACTGCAGTTATTTTCTATGAATCTCTCAGCCCATCGATTAACTGCGAGGCCTAACGTACTCTGATCGGCCGGCAACCTTTCCAGGAGTGATGCGCCACACGCAGCGACAGCTGGGATCGGCTCCAGGAGACACCGTGACCCTGAATGGGACGCCGCAGTGATGCATTCGGGTGGGTGTGTCTGTGTGGGAGAACATTGTGTTCATCTGTTATTGAACGTTAACGAAGCTCAGATACATTTTATGGCAAAAGTCAACATACGTTTATTTATACAGCAGACACGCCCCAATACAACACACAACTGCACAACAGCAGGAATCTCTCGTGTGCACGCAGGATCAGAGAGTACTGGGACGCAACTGGACATCTGTGAGGTCAGCATGTCATGTCCTCAACTCAACTTCTGCAGCTACTAATTAACAGGTATTTAAGGACACGCTATTCTTAACCAGTTTCCTGAGTCAGACACTTTGACTCTGCTCGTGTCTGAGACGTGGGCTTTCGTTGAGGTCTGACCGGAAGCTTTGTGCAACCCTTTCCTTGTGTTTTTGGTGGAGATGAAGAATGAGTGCACTCTGATCTGGGTCTGTGACATCACAGAACCCTGCAACTGAATGCTCTATAAAAGAGACGTTTAGGTCAAAGCAGCCACAAACAAATGGACGAGACTGCTATGCTGGTGTTTTTGATTTGCCCACCTCTGAAGACACTCCCTTTACTTACCCCCATGCACGGAGAGAAAAACATTATTCATAAGTCAAAGTTTTGAAAGGCTATGAACATTTATTTGGATTTATTAACAGTCATTTGCAGTCAGCAGTTGTTGACCACTCTGAAAATACTGCAGCGAAGGATCCTGGACGACTTTCATCAGCACTCGTCTCTGATGCAACGCGGCCTTTGTCACGCGTTTCCCGCAGGATCCATTTTTAAGTGTCTCGGCCCAGATTAACGCTGTAGCCAGTATCTGGGAACAGCCAGTGAATACGTTGGAGTCACAACCACTGCTCATGTCCATGGTTTGATAATAGAACCAATATTAGGTCCACGTCCTTACAGAGAAGAAAAAGATCAAAGTATCGTCTTCTTTTGGAGGAAAAAGTACATCTCCAGCTGCAGAAGTTACAGCTGCACATTCCTTTAAGCACTGAATGGTAGACTTTAAATCAAATACAGCATTGATCCCCAAAAAAAAAAAAAAAAAAAAAAAAAAAAAAAAAAAAAAAAAAAAGACACCACCCTAAAAAATGAAATGGACTTACTGTTCAGTTTCTCAAAAGGCAGCTTACTGAAGCTTTATTGAATGTGCATAATGCATGTTAGCTTTAACGTGAGTAACTTGATTACATTGATGCAGTGTATACATGTAAGCTAAAAACATTTGTGTCTTTGACGATAATGCCTGGTTAACCATCTGTAACGCCTCCGAGGGCCCCCGAGGGCCCCCTGGTCAGACCAAGTTGACCCTTTCACTCCGACGCCGCCTGCTGTAGTGGTTTGTTTTCCAAAACTGTGGATCGTAGGTGCCCCGTTTACACCTGCAGGTAATCATCATCATCTCACAAGTTTCCATTCTGCCAATAACATCTCGGTTAAAACGGCAGAGAAGCATCCTGGGCTGCCGGAGTTTGGTCCAGTGATTAAGAGTATTCCATATCTTCTTTGCATTAAAACAGACTTGAAATGACAACATGAAGACAGAAAAGGCACAAAACCGCTCAGTTTATACTCATCTTCCTACTGCGGCCTGTAACCACCCAGCTGAGGCATGTAGCTGGAGGCCGGAGCTCGTGGAAGGACGTCAGACAGCCGGTCCAGACCGGCCGTCTGCTCAGTGTCCTCCTCGATGGAGCACAAGTCCTGCTGCTCCACTTCCAGCTGCTTTAACTCATCAGGGTCAGTGGCGGCTTGCTCCTCGGCGCCGTGTGTGAAGCAGGACGAACCAGGGTAGCGCTGGAAGTGTCTGTTGTCCTGAACGAACATATCAGGGTTCTCCTCCGAGTCCAGCAGCGGCTGCGTGGACTCGGAGCGGGAAAAGATGCAATGTTGAGGCTGGGAGCTGGGCGTCTGACCCTTGTAACCCCGGGGCGCCACAACAGAGGAATACTGCACAGTGCTGGCCGAGGTGTCGGCCAAGTCGGCGCCCTCGTCGCTGTCGGACACACTCTGGCGAGGCGAGGACATGCAGGAGGAGCCGCCGATGCCGCTGCTGTGCTCCTCGGACAGATATTTGTCCTTCTTCAGAGACAGGCTGGCCTTGTCTTCCTCAAAGCCACGCTTCGAATCGCACACATCCAGGACGCTGATGCCGGACAGACAGTTTTCCTTTGGAGTTTCTTCCTGTGAAAACGAAAAATATATTTTTCAAGACTGAAACTACAGAAGTTTGTTACATAAACAGATAACGTGACATTCAGCATCCACACAGGAGTCTTGACGTGTGAATTTAACCATGTTCTTCAATCTTTAGGCTCATTTAATTCAGTTCAAATCCACCTAAAAGAAACTGGTGTTACTGAAAAAAAAAAAAAAAAAAAGATTTAGGACGGACTGATGTCCTCCCCGCCTCTCCCGGGGCCACACTGGTCTCTGCAGATCTCGGCGCAGGAGAAATAAATATAGCAGCAGTTTGAGTTTAAAGTGTGAACATTCCTTTGGCTGTGCTGGCAAAGGCAAAAGTCTCCGTCTGAACTTTGTGTGAAAATGTGACAACCCGACGGGTCTACCAAATACTCATCAGCTGCACGTTCTTCCCGTCGATGGGACCGGTGGCCTTTTGAATACTCAGTACGGAGGACTGAAGCAAAGTAAAGACTCGTCTGTTTCCTTAGCACCTCTGTTTTAATTAACTACATAACAAACTGTACAATTAGTTGCATTTATTTGCACTGTGTTTAACTAGACTCCACTGAAGGTTTTGCTCTCTGCATTTCAAATGTCAACAGATCAGTGTTCAATGTAAACCTCGTCCAGAACACGACTCAAAAGCAGGACTCCAGGGTGCATGTGAACTGATCTGGATCTGTACCTTCGAGGAACAATCAGGAGACCAGTTCCCAATGGTGCTTTCCCCAGGATTCGGAATCTGAGGCCAGAACATCTTCGTCATACTGTAAGGAAACATCAGAGATGGTAAAATGGTGAGTGGAGGAACTTTTACCACAGGAAACCTCCCGTTGAGCTACTTTTCAGTGGAAGGCCAGCAGATCCCAGAGGGCCTGTACAAAGTTACAGCGGTTTACTCTGCTGGCCTCGCGACATTCAGTCAGATGCTTCAGGGATTGTTGCTCTCCAGATCACCTCCACACCCTTAATGACATGACAGTGACCACACCAATCACAGCTCACTGGGCTCCTTTTGGAGGAAGGTTTCATGAAACCGGATCTCAGCAGGCCATTTCACGAGGACGCCCAAATGATGATCAGCTGCCCTGAAGGGAAACTTGTAAAAGATTTAACAACTTACTTGTCTTTTTTGTAGAGGCAGAGCAGGACGCTCATGAAAAAGCCCACACACGCTGCAACCACGATGCCCACAATCATTTGAGCACCTGAGAGACAGAAGGAGAAAACAAAGCATAAACATGGCCTTTTCAGGCTCTCAGACAATCTGCATTTCATAGTGCATCACCATCAGCATGAATTACAAAAACAACCCCCATATCATTCACATTAATTACAAAAGAAATTCCTGTGCCAGATGCAATGCCTTTAAAAATGTAGACTCCATTTCCAGAAGCATTGCGTGCAGACTTGGATTGGAGGACAGGTGTGTGCGGAGCGGGTGCTGCACTGACCGTACTTCTGAGTAGTGAACGAGTGACTGGACCCGTCCTTAGAGCCTCGGACAGTCGTCGCCTTTATCCACACGTCATACCTGGTGTCGTGTGACAGCGACCTCAGCGTGTACGAGGTGGTGTTCGCTGGCACCGTTATGTCTGCAAACACGCCAGACACAAACCAACAGGTTAGCCGGATGGTTGGTAAACGCTTGGAGAACGGCTCCTCAAAGCCGAGCGGATTCGTGACGCTGTGAGACGGATACGTACGATTAGTCTCGGTGCCGCTTCTGTAGGTTATAGTGTAGTTCCTGATGAAGCCTCGTCTGTTCTGCTGAGGAATCTCCTCCCACTCCAGCTCGGCTGAGTTGTGTCCCGGGTTTCCTCTCAGTCTGACAGACGGACCCACTGACGGAGCTGCAAACACATCACACAACCGTGGCTTTTCTTCAGCAAACACAGGCTCAGTTCAACACAAACTCTTTCAGCCAACATCAACTTAAAAAGAAAAAGATAAATCTGCAGTTTGTTCAAGTCTGTGGAGACCAAATCAATGCTGCCGACAGACGATTTATTCCAGGCAGTTGAGATGCGTCTGGCTGTTCAAACAGATTTTCCTCAGTAAAAGCCCCTCCAAAAACCGCTTACTGCACACTCACTAATAAGTCCACACAATCAAAGTATTATTCACAATAAAAGCTGCAAAATTCACTCACTTCATACCACAAAGTAGTTTGTGTTATGGTACCAAAACTAAACCACAGACACAGAGACGGACGCAAAACAACAACTGCAGCTGACTGCAGAGCCACAACAGAAGAACCTAAAGCATCTACCGTTGACCTGAAGCACCAGTTGTGTTTTACAACATGTGCACACCCCTTTACCGCCTAATCAACAATGATGAAGCCAGCTCACAGACCCACGGCGCCCCCACAGCTGCCCAAGCTCGGAGCAATGAAAACACTCAGGACAGAAATGATGGAAAAGAAGACGGGGACCGAGTTAGGCCAGGTTCACGCTGAGATTTAACCCATCTCAGATGAAAGGTGCACCATCAAGGGCAAACACCCCAACCCCCCGCCATCATAGCTCAAAAACGGGGGTTGTACATCTCAGAGTGAGACAGGAGCAGAGATGAAAGATAAAACCACCGAAGCCAGACTGCGACAGACATCCACCAGCGCCAGAAGTCCCAGACTCCGTCTGCCGACTCGCCAGTATGCAACCTGAACTGACCCAGCGAGACACGGCCAGCCCCAAAACTGGAAGACGCCACTGCACTAATTTAACGAGGAGCTACAGGTATAAGAAAACGAGCACAAACATGGAAAGGGTTGGTGCCAAGGAAGACCTTCTTACCTCCTTCCTCCAGAAAGGCTTCCACCGTTGCTGGTCGTCCGATCCATCCAGAGTATATCGGATACACAGACACGTTATAACACACGAAAGGCTCAAGGTCACCTGTGTTGGACAACCAGAACAAGTAGTAATCTGAGGTTTAATTAGATTGATTACTATCAAGTTTATAAACCTGAAAAAATGTTCATTTAAGACATCGGTGGTCAAAGTTTCCAGCTGGTCAAAGTTTCCAGCTGAACTGCTAACTAGACAGCAGGTTTGTAACCCTTTAATACTGCAAGTGGCAAATAGCATGTTACTGTGCTTTTTGGAAAGTCTACTACTGTCTGCCTGACTCTTGATAATTACAGACCCCTCATGTCCTCTTCTGAAATCACATCTTTGCATTTCTACAGTCATAAACCCGATCACTTTTGTTGTAAAACAGTACTCGCTCCACTAAAATATGCATGCTCTGATGTTCAGGAAGAAAGAAATTACCTTTAATTGGAACTTTCTGGGTGGTCTTCTCTCTCTGCCAGTCAATGGTTTCACCATTAACCCACTCTACGACATACTCTGACATAGGCGTGGCGTTTTGGGGTTGCCATTCCAGCCACAGTTGACCTTCGTACGGCCACGCAGTCAGCCCTTTCACTGGGGGCAGCTCTGTACCACAGACGGACACAAACACATGCATGTAAATATCAGTGACAACGCATTGACAGGGCGCTGCTCCGGTTTATAATCCCTCAAGTCTCCGGTCAACAGGAAGACTATAACCACTGCCGTGGAGCCGCGAGCCCCGCTGGCCCTCCGCGGGAGGCCGCGAGCCCCGCTGGCCCTCCGCGGGAGGCCGCGAGCCCCGCTGGCCCTCCGCGGGAGGCCGCGAACCCCGCTGGCCCTCCGCGGGAGGCCGCGAACCCCGCTGGCCCTCCGCGGGAGGCCGCGAGCCCCGCTGGCCCTCCGCGGGAGGCCGCGAGCCCCGCTGGCCCTCCGCGGGAGGCCGCGAGCCCCGCTGGCCCTCCGCGGGAGGCCGCGAGCCCCGCTGGCCCTCCGCGGGAGGCCGCGAGCCCCGCTGGCCCTCCGCGGGAGGCCGCGAGCCCCGCTGGCCCTCCGCGGGAGGCCGCGAGCCCCGCTGGCCCTCCGCGGGAGGCCGCGAGCCCCGCTGGCCCTCCGCGGGAGGCCGCGAGCCCCGCTGGCCCTCCGCGGGAGGCCGCGAGCCCCGCTGGCCCTCCGCGGGAGGCCGCGAGCCCCGCTGGCCCTCCGCGGGAGGCCGCGAGCCCCGCTGGCCCTCCGCGGGAGGCGCGAGCCTCCAATTTCACTTCTCTCACACTCTAGCTGATAAAGATTTCCACTGTAAGAAAATCTCATCTTTAAAATTCTGAAACACCTCTTCATCATCTGATAAACTACAAAGTGAGTAAAAACAACTTCACCTTGACAGATGTCAGAGCACTGAAGTGTGTCCCCGTCACAGAACAGCTGCACATCATCCCAAATGAGGATGGTCATTATGCAAGTACTGGTTTTGTTTTCTGCAGCAACACATCCAGACACATGATCAATCAGGCCCGACTTCTAGCTACGGTACGGTCCATGGTCTGAAGGAAAATATGAGCTTTGTGAACCAGCGTCTGCCCCAAACACGTTTGACCAGTTTCATAACTCATGGCAGATGCTCTGGAGGGCGAAGTGGGATAAAAGCCGGCATGTTTCTGACCACACGCAGAGTCACGGATCCATTTAATAACTTTGCTTTAGTCCAGTAGACTTTGACCACTGCTGTAACTGGGATGGTTCACAATGATGAGGGTCAACTTCGTAACGCGTTCTCAGTGAAACAGAAGCAAAGCGTGTGACTTCCTTTGGTATCTGCCTTGGCATGTCTAACCTCCAGTCCAAACCAACTCTTAAAACTATCAAAACTACAACACAAATTTTGTGGCGCACTGAAGAATCTCCCCTTTACAAAACAGCTGTACATCTGCTGGTAAACACTCCCAGGTGGGGTACAGGACAGACACATGTACCGCTGCTGTTTTCTGCAACGCCCCGTCCGTGTGTGCATGATCGATCAAGCCTGACATCCAGCTACAGTCTACGGCTTATGTTTTTATAGTTTTATGAGCAGCAATGTTTAACCACTGTAAGTGACTAAATCACATGTACCAGACACCAGGTGGAGAAGCAGCGACAGGTCGGTGCAGACATGGTGCAGATGTCCATCCCCTGCTGGCTGGAGCCACGGTGCAGTTTCCCAGGTTACAGAACATATTTCTGCCTGCTTTATCACGTTTATACTACATGTCACTTCTTGAGTCAAATTTAAAGCCAAAGTTCGTACGTGCTTTGCTTTAGGAGTGCCTGGAAGAGAGGACTGAACTCCACAGTCATCACTTACACCTACCGTGTGATTTATCCAGGATGACTAAATGTGCTTCAGGAGATGCTCCAACAGAGTTGACGGCGACGGCACGAACTTTGACCGACTGTCTGTCGGTCAAGGAAATAGTCTTGAGCACAGTGATGCGGCTCTGACCGGAGCTGCCGTCCTCCACAGACCTGTTGACTGGGACGCTCTCCCACTCCAAACCTCTGTTCTTGGGTATGTTCATTTGTTTTTGAATCTGTAAGTCGAATCGTATTATCTTCCCATTCGCAAATTCAGGGTCCTGTTGGGAGAGACGCAGAAACGGCACGTTAGCCATCAGCTGTGATGAACGGCGTGAACTGCTACAGGGATACACCGCCTCATAAGGAAACACCTCCACATTCCCTGTCTGACATGCGATCAGGGTGGTTGACGTCTGCTTGATAACAGTGTCTTGGAATACAGCTGGATGCCCGTCAGAGCAGAGCTGCATCAGCTCCAGTTTACCCCAGCCTGACGTAGCTGCCTTTGTTGTGTGATGTTTGTGTTTGTTTTGTGACGTTCCTGAACCAAAAAGTAGTTTAAGCTCTGACAGGCAAAAGTGCTGGGAAAGTTCAAAACCCGGAGTAGGAACAACAGCTTTAACTATCAGAGGTCTTCCGGAGGTGCCGCCAACAAGCTTTAAGACGCAAAAGCTCTTGTTTTAACAGTTTGGAAGGCAAAAATGCTGCGTATGGTGGGGTGAAAGTCAGCGGCTAGTGTGGATCCCAGGTGTAGTTGTGACGGTTCTCGTTCAGGCCCTGCCGACAGCAGTGTGGCTGCGTGGGATTTACCTTACACAGAAGCTGCACCCGTCGCTCATTTGCGCTACTCCCAACAGTGGTTTTCCACAAATCAGGTTTCGTGGATGGACCTGAAACAAAAAGGAAATTGAAATAAATTTTTTTTTTATTATAAAAAAAAAACACACATTTTATATATGCACATCTAAAAATGGACACTTCAGTGAATCCGTTTCCCTTTTACACTCATTCACCAGTTTATTGCTACATCTGTTCAGCTCCTCGATGACACACCTAACCACCAATCACACGGCACGTAGCGTAACAAGCCTGTCGATATGGTGAAGAGGACCTGGTGGCGCTGAAATTAAGCATCAGAATCAGGGATAGTTGTGACCGGCTGAAACCGGTTGGGATTTTCACTTACAGAGACCTGCATGGCGGTGAGCACTGCTGCCTCACAACGACTGGTCCGGCTCCCGGGCCTGGTGGGAGCCTTTCTGTGTGCTCGCCTGTAGGTGTGGGTATGAGTGTGCACGGTTGTTTGTCTACACATGTGGCCCTGTGCTAGACTGGCGACCTGTGTACCCCTGCCTCTCGCCTGTAATGAGCTCCGGCAGACCCCGTGATCCTGTACAGGATTAAACGGGTATAGAGGATGGATGGAACATCTGCAGAGTTCCTAAAGAATGATCTGGCAGCTGAGCAGAACTTCATGGCCCGGTTAAAGATAACCCAAACACACTACAATCAACTGAGGTGTGCAGAAGACTTCAATACACAACATGTGGAGCCTGGAAGCAAATGTTCTACAACAAGAAACCGAGAAGTCCCACAGATTCACCAAACTGGACAACAGAAGTTTGAAAAGATGCGACATGGTCTGCCGAGTCTGGATTCCTGCTGCAGCATTGGCAGGTTAAGAATTTTGGTCATAATGTTGGATTTCATCCCCTCTGTACCACAATTAAGTTCTCCAGGACAGTAATACAACTCCGAAACCGCCTCCTCCAAACAGTGACAGAGAAAATACTTCCCGTCAGGTTGAGGTGTAAGCAATCAGCTTTATGACGTTTGAATGTCCAATGTGCTAAAATGTCAATGTCAATAGAAATGCATGCATTGTGGAAGCACTTTAAGTTTAATTCTTAAATTTCATATAATAGCATTATTTGATGTTAATTTGAAAAATAAAATTCCTGGTTATCAAAAAGAGTTATATTGGATCAATACTTAACAGCCAAAGCCCTGGAATCGGAAAGAGGAAATAAAAAGCATCTGAATGTCTCTAGTCAAAGTTTCCCAGGGAGCAATATTCCCCTGCAATACTCACTGTCTTCGTGCGTTCTCCCAGTGGTGTTGGCGCTCCAGTCGCTCCAGTAACCCGCATCATTATCTGAGTTTTTGCAGCGCACCTGAACAGTATAAACCGTGTCTGGTCGGAGGTTTTGGAGTCTGAAGGAGCTTATATATTTCCTAGTGTCTGCATGAGGTACCTGTAAAAACAAGCCACATCCCTCTGTGATCATCTCATACAAATCTACACTAAATAATAATTAGCTGAATGTGCAGCTCCAATGCTTTACTTAGATTAAAATCAGACACACAATGCTAAAAATAGAGTAAACAAATGAGACTAAGAATCTTATGCAGGCCAGAGTCCATGAATTCAAAACAAATGACCAAAATTACTGTCTTCTGCTCTCCTGAGTAATCTCATCTGCTGGATTTGTGAGTTTACGAGTTCACCTAAACTGCAAAATCAAGCAATAACCATGGGGTACTCTGCTCGATTAGAGATGATTCCTTGACATGACGGATCCCTTTCTGATATAACAAACATAAAAAAAATAAAAAAAAAAAAAAAAAAAGGGGGGGGGGGGGGGCTAGCTGTGTCAGAATATGCTTTTTGACTTCTAAAATGAACCTGTCCTTAAATGTGGTCGATGTTTCTTCTGAATACTTTAAGAATTGTTAAACACTTAGCCTCCGTATATCAACGTTATCTCAAAGCCTACTTGTCTTTTATTTTGAAAATCCACCCGATTTCTATTGCCATTTTGGTGTCTTACTTCCTGCCAGCTCGATCTGCTGCTTGTAAACTGCAGATTTGCCACAGAGCAGCAAAACAAACTCTGTGCATGCCTTCAGCTGGGCAGAGCAGATGTTTGCTTCTGGGATGCTTCTAAACTGTGCAGCAGCAGCAGCACTTCTGGTGGGGCCGCTCCAATTTACTACAACGGCCGTAATTCACAGCTGCTGCAACGCAGCCGAGCCGCAGCACTTCCACGCTGGCTGCAGGGCTGGGAGAGTGCAGGGACAGTGTTTGGGCATCTCTGTAAAGGGGGAAACCCTCTACCTGCCTTCATTCCCCCCTGCCGACCTCTCAAACAGTTGTCAGCTTTCAGCAGCTGAGCTTATAAACAACATATGTTCACATTGTCATTTTTGAAAGATTTGTAACAAAGTGTGGCTAAAATATACTCACATCTATCCAAATGTGAGATCCATGTTTGCAGAATCGGATTTGATAAATCAACCTCAAATATGCGGATTGGATAGGATGACTCCAGTTTATGAGAAGTGAAGTAGGAAAGTTCTCCTCTGAAATTACCGCCACATTTGATGGAGAGCTCGTTTTCACTGGAAGATCAGACCAGAGAGCAGTCAGCAACCACAAAATAAAATAAAATAAAATGTTGTTGCACTGACACTTTAGAGTCACTTCTGCACATTTTAGAGGAAATCAGACTGGAACAAGGAAACAAAGACATCTGTACAGTGAAGAAATCCTTCTCACGCACGCATGCGTACGCACGCACGCACGCACGCACTTTTACTTACCAAAAAAGTTTCCCACATTTCTTAGATGTTCAGACGCTATTGTTCCCAGTTCATTCTGGGCTTCCACCCAGACATCCAATGGCATGAAATGGCTGAAGGTTTCTCCAATCTTCACTTCGGCGCTGTTCTTCAATGATACATTAGAAAATGTTCCATTGCTGCAGATATGAGAGTTCAATAGCATTAATAAGAACCCATCAAGAAGGCTAAAAAGTGGGACCATTTGGGACTTAAAGAAACAATTACATTTTTAGGTGCTTGTAATGTCAAACCTATGCAGTTTGCGTGGGCTAGTATTTATATTTGTCTGAAAGGCATCATTATGTTACGCTGGAAGTGTTCTTGTGTGTCAGCGAGCGCCAAAGTCTTGTAGGTTGTGGCGACATCGCTTGTCATGCGAGACGGACTTGTAAAACCAATATGGCCACACAGCCTTGTCCGCACGCATTATTCACACGGATCAAGCCGACAGCCTCTCTGGTGACGCTCGCTGCTGTGGCCAAAATGTCTGATAAGAATTCTGTGCTTAATTCCATCCTTAATTCACATGGTTTCTATCTCATTGTGTAATGTCAACAGATGTCATTACAAAAAACAAAAAAGAAGAACTGGGAAACTGGAAAAAAAACAAAATAAAAATAAAAACAAAAAACCCAGAATGCACCGAGCACCAAATCTTCTAAATCCACATGTTTTACAAAACATAACAGAGGAAATGTTGGTTTTTTTCTACTCTGCAAATGTATTCTTGCATTTTCCTTATGCATGCATTTTTTCATTATCTCCGTTTATAATTTAAGTTTTGTTACTCCCACTTTTGTTCAACTGGTGCTGTATAAAATAAACTAATTACTGCCAAACGTTTACTGATAAACGACCTGTAGAAATATGATGTAACGGCTTCACTTTCCACTGAAGCAGGCAGAACAAACGTTTTCACTTCACAAATCATTGAAGTTCTGCTCAATTTAACTAATAAATGTAGTTAAAACAAGGTTCAATTGTGATATACAATTATATTGCTTTAACATGCATTTTAAAGTGTAAATAACACATTTAGTAACTAATCTGAATAAACAAACTCCTCAAATCCACACCGATAATGAATTAACCACTAAACAACACTGTTCGTAATTCAAGTTAAAGCAGCAAAAACTGGCCAACGAGGCTGAAACATGCAGCAGTGTACTCACGAGAGGACATCTTTAACAAACACTCTGTACTTCAGAAGAAGTCCTTCAGTTCCTCGCCCAGCAGCTTCCCACTTACAGTGGAGGACCGGAGCGACGAAGTGCCCTTCCTGATGCGCCACACAGGACAGGTTCTCCGGCTTCTCGGGGCGGTCTGGCGTGGGACAAACACCTCATCACAACCTCGAAATGACTCGCCGTTATCACGCACACACGCACACACACACACACGCACACACGCACACACGCACACACGCACACACGCACACACGCACACACACACCTTCCAGAATTTTTTTAACCAACCAAAGAAAAACTGGAAATACTATGAGCATCAACTGCAACATAAACGTGTGTACTCACAACTACAGCATGTCAACTCTAAAGAATACTTCAAACATTCTATTAAAGCAAACTATAACGTAATTAAAAGTTCTAGTTGAAAAATGATGCTTTTGAATTAAAGGATGGAACTTACAGCCGGGCCTGAGCCAAATCCCATGTATAAAACTCTCTTTATTCAGGGCAACATAGTGAGCTTCTGGTCTGCATTGACAGTACAGCCACGTGGGCTTTTCAAACGTGACGGGGATCGTCACATTTAGTGTGGTACGGTTGATCTTCGTATAGTGTTCCTTGGGTATGACAGTCTTCGACAGATTCCAGAACAGATCATCTGCGGTGGCTTCGTCTGTGCCGATGATCATGCACGTACCCGTGAAGTTGGTCCCAATCTCGAGCACCGGATTGTTAGGAGCCGTCACCAAGTGCTGCTTATACTCTACAGACAGAAGAATCAGACGAGACGATCAGAACTCAGGTTATGTTGAACCTGAGTTTGTGTCAGAAAAGTAAATTAATGATCCGAGTAGATTTTAATGTGGTCAAATCAGACTTAAACTCGTAACACCCTGATGGTTTTTAAAGAGCGTTGGGTCTTTCTGTTTTTGTCACAGTCATTAGTCATGAGGTCAAATCCTTTCATGCATCACAAACATCACATATGCCATCTGCTCAACCCTCACCGCCTGTTTACATCTGCATCCTGACTCGTCACATATGACGTAGTGGGAGTAGGGTCAACTTTCAAGAAAGTCAGAAATTCTGACGTCATAAAACCAAAATATGAGTTTCTAAAATCAGAGTTTGTATCATAAAGTGACAATGCAACATTCTGCTAATTATTCTGTTAATTCATTTTCCGTTGGTGATGAATAAAGTATTTTGAATTTTAACTAAATTCTGCTCATGCTGAGATATAGTAAAATAAATCAAAACTGACAATCGAGTGCTGACTAAACAATCACTCTACATATATACAACAACAACAACAACAACAACAAGAAAAAAAAGACAAACTAAGTGAGGACCGGTGATGCATTGAAGGGAGGGCCGGAGCGGGAGGGGGGTTGTGGAGGACAGCCACACGCTACAGGGACGCAGCTCCTTCACCACTTGATTTTTGTTTTTCAGTTTAGTTTTAGTTAGTTCAACAAGCGCATCAATAATTGGTTAGTTTTAGTCTGAGTCTTAGTTTTAGCCGTACCAACTGACAGATGTTCTGGGATGAAAGAGTCCCATCAACAGAGCCATGCAGAGCAAAACTCCTCTTATTCTTTCTGCAGAGAATTTTACCTGCAACTCAGTTTTGTTGTAGTTCATTTTGCATTGTTATTTAGTTTTACAAAAATCTCTTTTTTCATGTATATTTCAGTCAAAAGGATTATTGCTTCACTGTTAGTTTCAGTTTTAGTCATAGTTTCCATTGACTGTAACCCTGCTCAGCACCTCCGACCCCATCAAATAATCTAGTGTGCAACCGAGTGTTCACTCGGCCCCGACAGAAGCACAGCCCAGCTGAGGGAGGTCGGGCCATAGCAGGGGAATGCCATGGGCATGAATGGATCCCCCACCCACACCAGCATTCATACCTCCGTGAGCAAAGAGACGTGAGCCAGACAGGGACAGGAGTAATGTTAGTGATCCCAGGAGGGACACCAACACAGCGGGACCCCAGAGCCACCCTACAGGCCAGGCCCAATCCCCTCTACCCAGCACCAGGATATAGAGCCAGAAAGCAGGGAAGGGGACAAGAGGAGACCCCAGCCCAGCCCAGGAATGAATCCCAGGGCCAGCTGGCATTCAAACAGCGCATCGCCCACACTCCACTGGTTCCAGGACCTCTGGATCCACCACTCAGGGAATGGAAATATTCACATCCAGTTAAGTTACAGTACATGTGACATGTCACCACTAACATTAAGTGACTGTAACCATGGTAGTATGAAAGAGCGTACCTAAGCTCCAGTTTCTTCTGGAAGCACTTTGCAAACGTCGCCGTTTTCAATGCGAGTAATATTTGAAATGCTTATCGATGTTGACGGGATTCTCAGTGCGAGACGCCGGTACTTACGCTTCATTCTTCAATCACTACTCACATGTCATAACCATGACAACAAGGTTACAGCATTGCTCAATGGTCAAAGGGGTTTTGCTTTTCTGCTTCAGATCCTTCAATCTTCTGCTGCACTCTGCTCAAATCCTGACTCAAATCCAGCTCATGCAGAAACTCTAGAGTTGATCTGATGTGGCCACTCTGCAGTTTAAGTCAGCATTTATGCAAATGAGACTTGGAGGAACTGTAATTGGGAAATATTCTTCTGTAGGAGATCAGATATAAAAAAGAAGACAGTAACCCAGTTGACAGCTTACACTTTTTCCTTTCTCCTAACTGGACAATCCCTTAAGTGACGTGGATTCGTGTGCTGCCCGTCCAGCTCTTTTTCTTGTAAAGATATCATTTGTCCAAAACACTAATCCTGGAAGCAGTTCACCTAAATAAGACAAAGGGTCGGAGTGTCTACACTAAAAACCTTTCTAAAACTTCTGTTACATAATTAAAAACTTAACCTTGGACAATAAATGATGCGATACTATAGACTGGATTTCTGACGCATTTAGGCTTTCACTGCATGAATCCAAAGAAGTGGATTAAACTGTCAGCTGAAGACATATTCCCGTTTGTGCTATATTCCATCATCTTCATCCTGGCCTGGTAACAAGCGTACGTAACATTACAATTCTGTTGTCATGTTTTATCTTTGTTTTGAAGCCAAATGTTTTCAATAACACTTTGCAGTTGCAGGGGAAGACAAATCGTATAACAACTATATCATTTTCAAGCAGGAATCTAAAAAAAAAAAAAAAAAATTAAGTGAGGGGATTATATTATGTTTCTTTTTTCCTTTGCAGCCACATAATAAATGCAGTTTTTTTATTTGTTTGTTATAGGGCTAAGAAAAACATGCTGATATCCGTCCACACATTTCCACTCCTGTGTTGTGCACTGAGCAACGGGAAGTTTTGATATTAGGATTTGGAATAAAGCATTTGATACATTTTTTTTTTTCTAAATCCTGTAGTTCTTATTTGGTTTTAAACTTTAAAGACATTTTTTTTAAACTACTTTCCGCAACAAAAACAAATGATGGCCGATATACATGTTAACATACTTTAATTTGATTCCTAAAATAGATTATAATCAAACTCCAAACTATTAGGAAACATAACACTTTCATTGTTCCACTAAAGAAAAATATGTCAAAACCTAAAACATAAAATTGTAGATTAACCATCTACTATATGTTTGTCCTATTCATCTCCTTCCTTCTTTAAACTTATACAAGTTTTTTTTGTTTATTTTTTTAAGTATTTCCAATGTTTGATTCTGGTACAGTTATGTCCTCTCGGAACCCTTGGAACCCATGTTCTTGGTCTGGTGGAGGTTCTGGTGGAGGCCGGGGCAGCAGATCTGACGTAAACCGGGTCTTCAGGCGAGGTTTGTACCAGGAGACGCGACTTACCGAGGCCGACAGACAGGACCGAACACAGGACGGACGACAGGCTCCAGACCCCCAGCAGCTGCAGCAGCCTGGCGGACACCATGACGACGCCGACTCGGGCACCAACAGACGGGAACAGCTTCACACAAGGACAAAGAGCCAAGCGGTTTCCCGACCGGCCGGATCTGGCCTTCTAGATAAACGATACGATAAATCAACATGACCGTGTTAGCAAATGCGTGTTCACAGCGCAGAAAGTTCACGAGCGCCATCTGGAAAATAAAGTGCGCAGTCGTGGTGGTTGACCGAGCACATTTCTGGTGCGGGGAGGTAACGCTCCCCTTCCAAGCCGACAGACGAAACGTCTAGAAGAGGGGTAAAACACGTACCTCGGAGGCTAAACCAGTTCCATCTTTCTTCAAACTGGGAATCGTGCGGTTGTAGGGAGACGTTGAATCGCTTTACCGTCTGACTCACGTCTGTGCCAGTCCTGCTGGTCACTGCCCACTTCCCGTCAAGAAACAACTGTGTCGCAATAACCTTGCGGCGACGCGGGAGTTCGCACGACCCTAGAACATACTGATGGGATGAAGTCAGCGCCGCTGTGCGGCCTCCCACTTGCTTGTTCTTTATGTATCAGTTTCATCGCTTGGTAACCGCCCAGTATCCTCTGATAGGAAGGACTTCCCGGTAATCAAAGACGTGCAACGTATCAGAGCGCTTTCTTTCTGCTGGGCGTACCGTGTCCGTCCCTTAATGTCATTGTCGTTTGCCAGGAAGTCTCCGCCTCCTGCGTTACAGTAATTCTAGCACATTGCTTTGCATGAATGCAAAAAAGTTCAGCGTTCAGGGTGAGATTATTTGATGTAAAATAGAGCTTGTCATGCAAGACAGTCCAAGGCATCAAGGACAGAACGGTTTACCCATCAGTTCAGTTCAAATTAATAAACATAGGGTCCTAAGAATATTTGTCACTCATGACAAGTTCACAAACACAATTATTTAATTTTATGGGTTAGTAGTTTGTATCTACTTTGGTTAGTTTCGTTTATTTTTATTTTTTTATATACAGTCATATTTTTGTTACATTTTTTCTAAAATATAAGCGCACCATAGTGGCATCCGTGTTGCAGGCAGTGGGAATGAAAAGAAAAAAAAATCTAATACAGTTATTTAATGAATGCATTTAAAGACATGTCATTAATAAAGACATCCCCCACTAATTTTACATCAGTCTAGGTATCCATCTGTTTGCATGTCACCACAGTCAATGCAGTCTCTACAACAGCTGACACAGCAAAAGTCAAATTGGTTATAAGAAACAGCCACATCTGTAAAAGCAGAACTTCACTTTGAAACAAAGTGAAACCACCAGATACTGAATCAGTGATACCAGAATAAATTAAAATTATATAAATGGCCCAGATTAGTGCTTAATTAGTAATCACTTAACCTAGTAACTACTAATCTTAAAATGTGCTTGTTGGAAGACAAAACCTCCTAATTTTATTAGCTGTAAAAACCATACACTTTATATCATTCTTAGTTGGCACCATTTGTTACTAAAGCACACAATGTTACTCTCCCCCCTAAAATAATGTTTCTAAAATTCATTTATTTTTTATTTACCAGGACAAACTGCACCTCTGTCCGAGCCTGAGCAGCTCTGCACTGCGATGAAGAGGAGTTTGAAACTAGAGAATGAGCCTGTAACTTTGCAGAATCTGCGTACCATTTGTTTTGCAGCATGGGTCACAATACTTATGTACTTATTTTAGGTATAAGCGACTGGTGTTTTTTGTTACTTACACTCTATGTCATGAACTTTCGAGATCACTTAATATTAGGCTCCTGGACTGCTCCTGGACCATCGTTTCTCTATCAGTTTCAAATTATGCTGAAACTCTCGATTATGATGCATATTTTCTTTTGAATCAGGGACCTTCCTGCTAAAGATGTTAAACGAATGAGCAAAGACACAGAAGGTGGGTGTCAAAGCTATATTTAGTTTGTGTGGGATAGTGACAGTGATTTGCTGAGTGAACGTCTTTTTCTTTTCACTTTTTTGTCTTTTTTTGCAACGGTTGCATCATGTACTCAATGAGTGTTGTTGAGAAGATTCTCCAAATGAAGAACTAGTGAGTTAAGTAATAGCCCACAAGTCTTGCTGATTGAGATTTTTTTCCTCACTATTTTCTCAGTGGCATGTCCTTTCAACTTTTATGACCTCATGACCTCCGACTTCAAGCTGATACCATCTAGCCCTCCCAGCTGTGCTCATTTACTTTACAAAAACTTTCTCTGGTAAAGTGGCTCTAGTACCCTTCCTTTCACAGCCATTTCCACCGGTACCGAACGTACCGAGACCAGTCGCAGCATGGCAGTGGAGGCTTTAAGCAGCTGCTCATCCAGCAGCATCCAGGAGACAACCAAGATGGCTGCAGACATTTTTACCACAAAACCAGCAACTCGCATTCAACAGCGTTCCTGATGCCGTTTTGGATGTTTTTTCTTGATACTTGAAACAGAAATTTAGTAAATAAGTAACTCACAAATCAAAGAGAATACAACATATTTAAGACAAATGACTAGATTATCAAATCCAGAGGAACCTGACTGTTCGTATCCAAGAAGAACAGTATTTGCACTGCTGGCCAGGCTAGTTTGAGGGACCAGATCAAAATCCTTCCTCGGATTAAGGACTTTGTGAATCTTTTCTGGTATTGCTGCAAGCCGGCCTCTTCTGAGAAGCGGTCCCCACCTCTGCTATCGACGCCTGACTCACAGATCACATTAGATCGAAAAGGCAAAATAAAACCAAAAAACATGCCAGTTAAAGTTAATTGTGCAAAAAAGTGTGAAGCCTGATTTATGCTTCTGTGTAGCCTCTACGCCTACGCTGTCTCTGGCGTTCATACTTCTGGGTCAGAATGCGGTCGCTGCGTCGCTCTGTAATTACACCACCAACTGCTTGGTGGCAGTGCAGGTTCTTTTTCTGCAGCACAGAAGCCTGCGGTGCCGAGTCTGCTTTCCTTTACTTCCTGTGTGTAGCCCAGACACAGCAACAGAGCAACTACAGTGGGAGTGGGAGCTGATAAATGTTGAAAATCAGTGGTTTTTAAAGACATTGCAGAAAACTATGGCTCTACACAACTTGAAAACAACAAAGAAGAAAGAGCTGCAGGAAATTTAAAAATGAAGAACAAATCTACCGGTCACATTTGTTGCGGTCCGCCTCAATGTGACATGTAGTTATATTCGAAGAGAGGTGCACATCAGTTTGCACAGCTGACCGGTGAACTTTCTTGTGATATGCTGCCCCCGTTTGGTCTGGAGTGGTATTGCTACACATTGTGTCTTTAATGGCAGGTAATACAAGAACAGGCCAATAAATAAATAAACAAAAAAATTACTGTCCTGTAATTCCTTAACCTTCCCTAGAAGAAAGAAATACTCTTAATCAGCTTGTGGTTGTGAATTAATACTTGTAATTGTGACAACAGATTTTTTTAAACACTTTATTTGATATTTTTAACAAATAAAAAAAACTGTTTTGCCAGATATGCGTTGACATGTTGCTTCAGCTTTTAGTTAGAAAATTAAATTGAAAATACGAGATACAATGATACTACCAAAGTCCAGTCTTAGATGTAATTACTGATCCTGACTAACTTTGAATTGATGTACGGATGTTCTGATGCGGCTGGATTTAGAGACTACAATCCAAGGAGTACATTTTGTAGTCCATTACTCAGTGTCCATCATCTGAACAGACTCATCAACCGTGTCCAGAGAGAGCGGGGTCACTGTTTTCGTCAGGACGGCGGTGGTGCCAGGTTTATACCTGTACTGGCCCTCTCTAAAAAACACAAACAAAAAGAGGCAGACAGACCAGGATGAATAGACTCAAAATAAGCCAAAGTCACGTTTATTGTCAATTCTACCACATGTGAGGTTCATACAGAGAATCGAAATTACACTACTCTCAAACCCTCGGTGCTACACAATAAATAAATTACTCTCTAAACACAAAGTGCAAACGTCAAAGAAACAAATAATAAAATGAGAGAGAAACGAAACTAAGTGAAATAAAATTACAAGAAAAATAACAAAATGACAGTATGACGATAGACATTATTGTTCATGATGAACTGTGTTGTAATAATGATGGTGAATTTCATGTGGGATGGGGTGATGCCACCATTAGAACTTATCAATACATTCAAGACAGTCCAAGCATCGAGGACAAAACGGTTTACCCATCAGTCATCAGTTGTATCTACTTTGCTTAGTTTGATTTATTTTGAACCGCCACCTTAATGTGGTGAAGGGGTTTGTGTGCCCGATGGATCCTAGGAGCTATGTTGTCGTGGGCATTATGCCTCTGGAAGGGTTTCCCATGGCAAACAGGTCCTCGG
This sequence comes from Xenentodon cancila, assembly GCA_014839995.1. Lineage (NCBI taxonomy): Eukaryota > Metazoa > Chordata > Actinopteri > Beloniformes > Belonidae > Xenentodon > Xenentodon cancila. Next base: position 25,924,290 of record CM026215.1, on the reverse strand, counting down.
TGACAGGCCAGACTAAGAGCGGTTCACAAATCCCTCATGAAGAACATAACACCAAGGATCCTTACGTCGCCCGGATTGGCGTCACCGGGGCCCCACCCTGGAGCCAGGCCTAGAGTTGGGGCTCAAAGGCAAGCGCCTGGTGGCCGGGTCTTTGCCCATAGGACTCGGCCGGGCTCAGCCCGAAATGGCAACGTGGGCCCGCCTTCCCGTAGGCTCACCACCCGCAGGAAGAATCATAAGGGGTTGGTGCAATGTGGTTTGGGGAGCAGTCGTGGCGGTGTGCCTCGGCGGCTCAATCCCTGGACCAAAACCTTAGCAATGGGGACATGGAATGTCACCTCGCTGGGGGGGAAGGAGCCGGAGCTTGTGCAGGAGGTTGAGAGATACCGGCTAGAGATAGTCAGGCTAACCTCTACGCACAGCTTGGGGTCTGGAACCCACCTCTTTCAGAGGGGCTGGACGCTCCACTATTCTGGAGTTACCCATGGTGAGCGGCGACGGGCTGGTGTGGGCCTGCTTATAGACTCCCTGCTAAGCCGCAATGTGTTGGAGTTTACCCCAGTGAATGAGAGAGTTGCTTCCCTGCGCCTTCGGGTCGGGAAAAGGTCACTTACTGTTGTTTGTGTCTACAGGCCGAACAGCAGTACAGAGTACCTGGCCTACTTTGAGTCCGTGGAAGGGGTACTTGGTAGTTCTCCAACTGGGGACTCCATTGTTCCACTGGGGGACTTCAAGGCCAACGTGGGCAATGAAAGTAAAACCTGGAGAGGGGTGATTGGGAGGAACGGGCTCCCCGATCTGAACCCGAGTGCTGTTCTGTTGTTGGACTTCTGTGCTAGTCACGGTCTGTCCATAACAAACACCATGTTTGAGCATAAGGGTGTCCATCACTGCACGTGGCACCAGGACACCCTAGGCCGGAGGTCAATGATCGACTTGTCGTTTCATCTGACCTGCGGCCGCATGTGTTGGACACTCGGGTGAAGAGAGGGGCTGAGCTGTCAACTGATCACCACCTGGTGGTGAGTTGGATGCGGTGGCAGAGGAGGATGCGGGACAGACCGGTCAGGCCCAAACATATTGTGTGGGTCTGTTGGGAACGTTTGGCCGAGCCCTCGGTCAGGGAGGTATTCAACTCACACCTCCCGGATTCTCCCGGATTCCGAGGGAGACTGGGGACATTGAGTCAGAGTGGACCATGTTCTCTGCCTTCATTGTTACCGCGGCAGCTCAAAGTTGTGCAGGGTCTCTGGTGCCTTTCGTGGCGGTAATCCCAGAACCCGGTGGTGGACACCGGAAGTAAAGGATGCCGTCAGGTTGAAAGAGTCATATCGGGCCTTGTTGGCCCATGAGACTCGTGACACAGCCGACGGGTACCGGCAGGCCAAGCAAGCCGCAGGTCGGGCGGTCCGGGAAGCAAAAACTTGAGTCTGGGAGAAGTTTGGTGAGGCCATGGAGGAGGACTCTCGGTCGGCACTGAAGAGATTCTGGCAAACCGTCTGGCGCCTCAGAAGGGGGAAGCAGTACCCTGCCAACACCGTTTATGGTGCAGGTGGAGAGCTGCTGACCGCAACTGGGGAAATTTTCGGATGGTGGAAGGAATACTTTGAGGATATCTTCAGTCCCACCGACATGCCTTCTGCTGAGGAAGCAGAGGCTGGGGACTGTACGGTGGACTCTACCATCACCCAAGCCGAAGTCACTGAAGTAGTCCATAAACTCCTTGGTGGCAGGGCACCAGGGGTGGGTGAGATTCGCCCTGAGCACCTCAAGTGTCTGGATGTTGTAGGGTTGTCTTGGCTGACATGCATCTGCAACGTTGCATGGAAGATGAGGACAGTGCCACTGGAGTGGCAAACTGGGGTGGTGGTCCCTCTGTTTAAAAAGGTGGACCAGAGAGTGTGTTCGAACTATAGGGGAACACACTTCTCAGCCTCCCTGGGAAAGTCTACTCCAGGGTACTGGAGATTGAGAATTCGGCCGATAGTCGAACCTCGGATTCAAGGGGAACAATGTGGTTTTTGTCCTGATCGTGGAGCACTGGACCAGCTCTATACTCTCCGCAGGGTGCTGGAGGGTTCATGGGAGTATGCCCAACCAGTCTACGTGTGCTTTGTGGATCTGGAGAAAGCATTTGACCGTGTCCCTCGTGGTATCCTGTGGGAGGTGCTCCATGAGTATGGGGTCCGGGGCCCTTTGCTATGGGCTGTTCGGTCTCTGTACGACCGGAGAAGGAGTTTGGTTCGCATTAAGTCAGACCTGTTTCCAGTGCATGTTGGACTCCGGCAGGGCTGCCCTCTGTCACCGATCCTGTTCATAATTTTTATGGACAGGATTTCTAGGCGTAGCCAGGGACCGGATGGGGTCCAGTTTGGGAACCACAGGATTTCATCTCTGCTTTTTGCAGATGATGTTGTCCTGTTGGCTTCATTGAGCCAGGACCTACAGCATGTGCTGGGACGGTTTGCAGCTGAGTGTGAAGCGGCTGGGATGAGAATCAGCACCTCTAAATCCGAGGCCATGGTTCTCGACTGGAAAAAGGTGGCTTGCCCTCTCCGGGTATGTCTCTCCACTTGAGGGAGGTCCTGCCTCAAGTGGAGGAGTTTAAGTATCTCGGGATCTTGTTCACGAGTGAGGGAACGATGGAGCGTGAGATTGACAGACGGATTGCTGCAGCGTCTGCAGTCATGGGGTCGATGTACCGGACCGTCGTGGTGAAGATGGAGATGAGTCGTAAGGCAAAACTCTCAATCAACGCTCCCACCCTCACCCATGGCCATGAACTTTGGGTATTGACCAAAGGACAAGATCACGGATACAAGCGGCCGAAATGAGTTTCCTCCGCAGGGTGGCTGGGCGCTCCCTGAGAGATGGGGTAAGAAGCTCAGTTATCTGGAGGGAGCTCGGGGTTGAGCCGCTACTCCTTTACATTGAGAGGAGTCAACTGAGGTGGCTTGGGCATCTGTATAGGAGGCCTCCTGGACGCCTCCCTAGAGAGGTGTTCCAGGCATGTCCCACCGGGTGGAGGCCTCGGGGAAGACCCAGGACACGCTGGAGAGACTATGTCTCTCGGAACGCCTCGGTCTTCCCCCAGAAGAACTGGAGAAAGTGTCTGGGGTGAGGGAGGTCTGGGAAACTTTCAAAACTCTCGATTATAATGCATATTTTCGTTTGAATCCTGCTAAAGATGTTAAACGAATGAGCAAAGACACAGAAGGTGGGTGTCAAAGCTATATTTAGTTTGTGTGGGATAGTGACAGTGATTTGCTGAGTGAACGTCTTTTTCTTTTCACTTTTTTGTCTTTTTTTGCAACGGTTGCATCATGTACTCAATGAGTGTTGTTGAGAAGATTCTCCAAATGAAGAACTAGTGAGTTAAGTAATAGCCCACAAGTCTTGCTGATTGAGATTTTTTTCCTCACTATTTTCTCAGTGGCATGTCCTTTCAACTTTTATGACCTCATGACCTCCGACTTCAAGCTGATACCATCTAGCCCTCCCAGCTGTGCTCATTTACTTTACAAAAACTTTCTCTGGTAAAGTGGCTCTAGTACCCTTCCTTTCACAGCCATTTCCACCGGTACCGAACGTACCGAGACCAGTCGCAGCATGGCAGTGGAGGCTTTAAGCAGCTGCTCATCCAGCAGCATCCAGGAGACAACCAAGATGGCTGCAGACATTTTTACCACAAAACCAGCAACTCGCATTCAACAGCGTTCCTGATGCCGTTTTGGATGTTTTTTCTTGATACTTGAAAAAGAAAATTAGTAAATAAGTAACTCACAAATCAAAAAGAGAATACAACATATTTAAGACAAATGACTAGATTATCAAATCCAGAGGAACCTGACTGTTCGTATCCAAGAAGAACAGTATTTGCACTGCTGGCCAGGCTAGTTTGAGGGACCAGATCAAAATCCTTCCTCAGATTAAGGACTTTGTGAATCTTTTCTGGTATTGCTGCAAGCAGGCCTCTTCTGAGAAGCGGTCCCCACCTCTGCTATCGACGCCTGACTCACAGATCACATTAGATCGAAAAGGCAAAATAAAACCAAAAAACATGCCAGTTAAAGTTAATTGTGCAAAAAAGTGTGAAGCCTGATTTATGCTTCTGTGTAGCCTCTACGCCTACGCTGTCTCTGGCGTTCATACTTCTGGGTCAGAATGCGGTCGCTGCGTCGCTCTGTAATTACACCACTAACTGCTTGGTGGCAGTGCAGGTTCTTTTTCTGCAGCACAGAAGCCTGCGGTGCCGAGTCTGCTTTCCTTTACTTCCTGTGTGTAGCCCAGACACAGCAACAGAGCAACTACAGTGGGAGTGGGAGCTGATAAATGTTGAAAATCAGTGGTTTTTACAGACATTGCAGAAAACTATGGCTCTACACAACTTGAAAACAACAAAGAAGAAAGAGCTGCAGGAAATTTAAAAATGAAGAACAAATCTACCGGTCACATTTGTTGCGGTCCGCCTCAATGTGACATGTAGTTATATTCGAAGAGAGGTGCACATCGGTTTGCACGGCTGACCGGTGAACTTTCTTGTGATGTGCTGCCCCCGTTTGGTCTGGAGTGGTATTGCTACACATTGTGTCTTTAATGGCAGGTAATACAAGAACAGGCCAATAAATAAATAAACAAAAAAATGCCACAATTACTGTCCTGTAATTCCTTAACCTTCCCTAGAAGAAAGAAATACTCTTAATCAGCTTGTGGTTGTGAATTAATACTTGTAATTGTGACAAGAGATTTTTTTAAACACTTTATTTGATATTTTTAACAAATAAAAAAAACTGTTTTGCCAGATATGCGTTGACATGTTGCTTCAGCTTTTAGTTAGAAAATTAAATTGAAAATACGAGATACAATGATACTACCAAAGTCCAGTCTTAGATGTAATTACTGATCCTGACTAACTTTGAATTGATGTACGGACGTTCTGATGCGGCTGGATTTAGAGACTACAATCCAAGGAGTACATTTTGTAGTCCATTACTCAGTGTCCATCATCTGAACAGACTCATCAACCGTGTCCAGAGAGAGCGGGGTCACTGTTTTCGTCAGGACGGCGGTGGTGCCAGGTTTATACCTGTACTGGCCCTCTCTAAAAAACACAAACAAAAAGAGGCAGACAGACCAGGATGAATAGACTCAAAATAAGCCAAAGTCACGTTTATTGTCATTTCTACCACATGGGAGGTTCATACAGAGAATCGAAATTACGTTACTCTCAAACCCTCGGTGCTGCACAATAAATAAATTACTCTCTAAACACAAAGTGCAAACGTCAAAGAAACAAATAATAAAATGAGAGAGAAACGAAACTAAGTGAAATAAAATTACAAGAAAAATAACAAAATGACAGTATGACGATAGACATTATTGTTCATGATGAACTGTGTTGTAATAATGATGGTGAATTTCATGTGGGATGGGGTGATGCCAACATTGTTGCCGTGTAAAAAATATCTGCACAGCTCACTGTTGTCAAATTTAAGAGAACATAAGCAACCAAATCCAGAGATGTTTGTGCTTTCATACCTAAGATAATCTCATAAGGAAATTACATTTGATTTATGACTTACTGATCTTTGAAGGAATTAAAACTTATCATTTGTACAATGATCACGTACGTTGGGAGGCTTATATCTTTGTTGTCAGTTTTTCTATAACCTGACAGCTATGAAGGAGTGTGGGTGGAAGTCACAGTAGCCAAATACGTGGAGAAAACATGGAAACGCTACAAAGGAAGAACTCAGCCAGGAGTTGAACCAGGATCCGGTAGACTGGTTCCCAACCACTATATCACCTGGAGGAGGCGTGTCTAAGAGTGCTTACCTTTTGCCCTTCTCTGCGGGTCTGTCGTAACTTCGCAGGAACTCCACTCGCGCGTCGGTGATAACACACAAGTCCACATTGCTGCCTGAACCCAAGTCGCAGAAAATGCCTGCAGCGATGGCGTCTCTTACTAGTTGCTTTGCCTCGTCCAACTTAAAGGAAAAGAGCAAAAAACAAGTTGACTATAGTGACATGCTACTTAAAAAAAGGTGGCAGTGGGCGAGATGTGGAAAACATTTTGATGTCTAGTTCTCTATGGAAGAACAGACGGTCCAGCAGCTTTTGAGCAGTTATTGACATCGACATTAGGAACGACACAGGAGCAGCCAGTCAGTAGAAAATAAGGAGGAGGAGGAGGACGGTTGAGAAATATTCTGTTCATTACCAAAGAGTGTGAATGCTGGCTAACACATTTCAAATCTATTTAAAGCAATTCATTTAATTTACTTTAAGTTGTATGACATTCAGCGTGCAACACAGTACTCCTCAAACTCTGTTTCTTATCCCATGTGAAACAGGCCGGTTATGGCTCCGTCGGATTTGATAGCGAGGAAATAAAAGGAGATAGTCCGTCTTACCTCCATGTTTGGTTTGAATCTGTCCTCAAACACAGAAACAGCAGCTGCAGCTCCAGAACCTAAAACCACAAATTGACATGAGATTATTTTTTCTGTCTCTCTGTCTCACTCTCCTCGAATGCGAACCTCCCCAGGTGAATAAGTCACACTTATTTAACGTTGACTGTGATCTACAAAGGACTTATTTATTCATTTCTAAAGAGCTTCTTCTGTGTTTTATCTTTCCCACAATAACGAGAATCAGTGGCTCGACCAAGTGCCTTTTAACATTTGAACAGGCAGGTGATAAGACGACTAACCTGGTGAACAGTCACTCCAACTCCCTAGTCACAGCGTGCTACAAACAGGGGCTTCGCCAATTCCCCCGGCTACAGGCATAACTGCCGGCACGTAGTTGAACATTTCAAATCACAGCCACATCCTGAGCTTATATAAAGATTTATATTTTGTTTTAGGGCATAAATATAAACAGCAAATTTAACTTCCTCAGACATGGTGCGTTTTTTTTTCTTGCCACTTTGGGCCCCCATTAAGAAATTGAATATTTTGACATAGACAATAAAACGTGTGATATCCACATATGTGTATGCCAAGTCTTAGAAGATGAAACCATGTCTGGGGCCGTCCTCTGGTTCCAGTCTTTAAGAAGAAGCACACTCCTTAGTCTCCCTGGTGAGGTCCACACAGGGCTGCTGAGAACAGAGCCTGCTTGATAGTTTAACCTCAGATTTAGGACGAATAATCCTGGTTCCATCATGGCCGTGGAAGACTGGACCAGCTTTTTACCCTGCTAGGATCTCAGAGGGAGGCGAGAGTTTATCTAAACAGTCTACATGTGCTATGGTTTAGGTGTAGGTGTTTATGGGGTCAGCTAAATGCCAAATGTATTGCAAATCAAAACCCATTATCTGAAAATGAAGATCCAAAACCTGAGAACCAAAACTCAGAATCTATAACCAGGAAATCTAAATATCTAACCAAGAATCCAATCGTCTTTCTCAACTGCATTTTTCTTATAACACCATCACCGCTCTATTATCTCTAAACTATCTTTCTTAGTTTTTTTTTTGTGCTAGTAATTCTGAAACCAGTGCCGAATCAACATCACTTCAATATTGAACAAGAAGGCGAGACAGAGCCCAGATCTAGTAGTTCACTGGCAACTGAATGAATCCGAATCCTACGTTGAAGTCAGAACACCAGAAACATGCTTGTTGTGATTGTGAAGAACCTGCAAGCAGAGGTAAGTTGTTGATGTCATTAACGACATTAACAACTTCGACCATCAATGTCAACGTAAGACGACGAGTGAGTCAGTAACCAATGAGCCACTAGATCTCAGCTATGTACCGCTGAAGTTTGTGGAGGCGCTGATTTGACACTCGTTAAAAAACTGCAACTGCAAAAATAAAAAGTGCCAGTGACAGTTCAAAAATGGAGATGGTTTTAGAACTGAAGCATGAAAAGAAAAGTGCAAGTGAGAGAGATGATGTACTCTCAGTTAGAGATTTTGATGTCTTGGTTCCACATTCTGGTTTGGGATAGTGATTCTCAGAGTTTGGGTTTAAATGCTCAACACATTTAGCATTGAATTGATCCCACAGACATTTGACCGTGTCCCTTGGAATATCTTTCGAGGAGGGTCCAGGAGTATGGAGTACTGGGTCCCCTGGTACAGGTTGTTCAGTCCCTACACCAAACAGAGTTTGATTCTGTCTGGGGTGCCAGAAATTCTGTTCATTACTCCTACGTCTTCTAGGTGCAGCTGAGAAGAAAGGGGCCAGTTTGGTGACCTCAGGATTGCCTCTGCTTTGTAGATGATGTACTTCTGTTGACTTCACTAAATTCACTCACTGAAGCAGTTTGATGCCAAGTGTGAAGCAGAAGGGATGAGAAACAGCACCTCCAAAGAGACCCTAGCTGTTTTCAGGTTACACCTGTTATTTTCCCCTGGATGAAAAACTCCTGTGTAACATGCCCTGGAGAGTGTAAATGCAAGCAGTGTTTTTGCCTCCCCAGTGGGCGGAGCCGGGTTGTGGGGAGGAAGGAGGAGTCAGATGACGTTATTGATTGGTACTGCATAACATGATGGCCTGTCTATTTGGTAGACCTCAGGGGCTTCACCATCAGAAGACTTGGCTGATGCAGCGCTGGGTGCGGGAAACTGGAGTGACTTCCCCCCAAAATCGAAATATGACCAGCCCAGTCTTCCACTGCTACCCCTGCTGTTGTGCTTATACAAAACCTCTTTCTAAGGCTCTTCAGTTTGTTAATGGCCCAAGTTTTGTTTCATGAGACAGTGTGTCCTTTTAGTAGTCAGTTGCATACTACCGTAATATTCCTATTTATGGCATCCTCTGCTCTGAAGATGAGGAGCTGGCGGACCTCCTTGTCCATTATCAGTAAATCCCACCATCCTGTGTCATTCTGTTTACATCAGACCTGACCAGCGATTAAGTGTACAGAGGCAGGTTACTGCTGAGGCCCGCTCCATCCCCAAGCCTGCATCAGTTAATGTAAAAAGCACAAGTGACATGCTAAATTCGGGGTAATAAACACAGAGTATCTGTTAATATAAGACAGGCTCAGGGTTCTCAGTCAGAAAAGGGTGAAGTTCCACCATTCAGGAGGGACTTAGGAGTAAAGTCATTGCTCCTCCACATCCAGAGGAGCCAGTTGAGGCGTTTGATCATCTGGTTAGGGTCCTTCTGAATGACTCTCAAGGGAAGGCCTGCTAGCACCCAGGACACAACCTTTATCTCTGGTTGACTTTGGGATGCTTTGGGCCTTACTTGGAGGAGCTAGAGGAAGTAGCTGAGGAGTGGAAGGAATGGGAGGAGAAATGGTAAACAGCCACAGCCTCCAGCAGCTCCACCCTCATGGTTATCACTGCAGAACAACGGTTTTGCATTCTGATAACACTGCTAGAACAATTGTTCCAAGAAGAAACTTCCAACAATGTTTATTTTCATTATATAATTGTTGTATTGGAGATTTTCACTTGCTCAAAGTTCATTTTTAAGCTAAATTTGTGCTCTGCCTGGATGTGCTGCCTTCCCAAAATGCTTTGCACTGTTGTGGGCAGCAGCTCTGTGATGGCATGGACAGCAGAGCTTTAGAAGATTTAGCCAGATATCAGATGGAAAACACAATCTAATGTCTCAACACTGCGAGAATAAATGTCACCAAAATATTAATTTGTCTTAAAAAATGTTACTTCAGGCATCTGCCCCACCTGCTCATGTCTTTGTGATATACAGTGTTAAACACATACCCATAGTGAGGAACGGCAGTCTGTCATAGGAGCCGTGTGGATACACGCTGTAAAGGTGAGCTCCAGTCACATCGACTCCGCCAACAATCACTGATGAGCCCATGTGACCCTGGTACCTGAAGAACCGGAGAGATGTCACTTCAGCATCCCACCTTCATTTTACCAGTATTCCATGACATGTAGATGCTTATGAACAAAGACACCCAAAGAAACATGGGGTCAAGTCTGTGGCAGCTCACCTCATGAATTCCCTTAAAAACAATTCATGCAACAACTTTATATATATATTACTTTATATATGTATATATATATATATATATATATATATATATATATATATATATATATATATATATATATATATTCACAATCTATATTATACGTAACATTGTTAGGATTAGGTTACCAACTCTGCAATCATGATGAAAGAAGCTGCAGTGTATCACATGATAATAAAAATCAATAATTCTGTGTAACTTATAGGAAAACTGAAGTAAACAGTGGAAAACTAGCCAAAAGCAAAAATGGGACCCTCATCATGAGTTATATATTACAATTGTTTGTGCTTTACGTTGGTTTACATACATGTGTGACACAAACATGAGGCCAGTCCAGAGCAGGAGTGTTGTCCAATCCCATTCCTGACAACAAAACATTCATCTGCTTCCTGTGTTTGAGTCGGGTTTGAACTTTCATCGAAAGTCATTGTTCTCACCTGAAAAGCATTTGTTTCAGCTGTCTGGTTACCATGGCAACAAGGGCTGGTCGCCCAGTGTTCAGAGTGTGGAGCTCCACGTTGGATGCCATGATCTGCGTGGCGGCGTTTGCATCTGCAGCCACGCCAGCTCCGCAGCAGCTGCAGAACAGTGAGGACAGAGTTAACCAACACATACAGGTGCATGTTTGGAAATCCAGGGTGGACCCCTGCCTTTCACCTGCAATGCGTTGTGACCCTGCGAAGGAGTAAGCGAGTATAGATAATGGATGGATGGATCTTTATTTGCAATAATATGGATTTTACCCCTTGATCTGATTCTCTCTCCTACATCCCAAATAAAATACATAAATTAAAAAAAAAAACACACAAAACATTTCAGCAACGGGGAAAGCTGAGGATGCCTGGACCTTCTGCCCTGCACTCCATTCTTTTGACAACATTCTTTTTTACTACAATCAGACACACACATTCTGAAATAAACACAAACAGACCTAAAATTCTAAAAAGAATTAGATATAATTAACTGGGATGGAGGAGGGCTGGTCGTTTGATGAAGGGATGTTTAGGCCCTATTATTCCGGGTGGGTCCTGGGGGTGCAACCTGTCGGTGGAGGTGCAGCCCTTGTGGGGGTTGTGGCTGCAGGGGCCTCTTGGGCTGGTCTCCCTGCCATGGTGTGGGACTGGTGTGCCTGTGGGAGATCCGGGGCAGCCAGGAAGGATGGTGGCGTTGTTGGTGGTGATGATGATAATAACTACCTTTGCTACTGTTTGTAGGATGACAACTAATTACAATACCAGCAATAATAATGATAATGATACTATCATTGTCTTTACTATCACTATTATTATTATTAGGACAGTGTATTTACATGTATGTGTACCTCTCCCTTTCCGTGTATATATGTATATGTACAAGTGTAAGTATATGTATGTGTATTTATAGATGTATATACGCGCATTGTAAGAGAAATATTATATATACCTCATGACTGTGACTGTGCAATGTCTGTTCTACTAACTCCCACTCAGTCTGAGTTTTTCTGGTTCAAAATAGTTTCCCACACATTTCTCTGGCCAAATCACCCTCTGACCAGTGGAGAGACTTGGGATTGTGGGTAATGGCCTGTACCCAAGCCAAAGACTGCTATTAGCCCCCTGGAAATTTAGTTTATTTGTCTGAACTTAGTGGTATTCCAGGTTCAGTCTGGGCCTCACAAGTATGATGTAAGACTCATAAAAAACTGTGAGCCTCTTGTTGTTACACCCAAATCTAATTTCAGACCCCGGAGAGCCCAATACCCCCTGAAGCCTGAAGCCATTGCAGGCATCACCCCTGTTTTTAACTCCTTCCTGGAAGCAGGTATAATTGTCCCCTGTGATGATTCCCCTGTTAACACTCCCATTTTGCCTGTAAAGAAATACAGACCTCCTCCTGCAGCTGAAAAATGGCACTTTGTTCAAGATCTAACCCCAGTTAACGCTGCTGTCCACGCCCGAGCCCCTTCAGTCCCAAACCCCTACACTCTTTTGTCAAATGTGGTTTTCTGTCCTTGACCTCTCCAATGCATTTTTTTCTGTGCCAGTTCACCCAGATTCCCAATTCTGGTTTGCTTTTCGCTTCAACGGGCGAGGATACTCTGCATGCCACAAGAGTACTGTGAGTCCCCAACCCTGTACAACAGAGCCCTGGCTGCTTCCCTCTCCTCTTTTTCTCCTCAGCCAGGCTCCGCCCTCCTTCAGTAGTTGATGAGTTGATGATTTGTGCTTTCTCTAGAGGACAGTGTGTGCATGACACTGTGGCCCTCTTGCACCATCTGGCTGCAGAAGGCCACAAAGTCAGCAAAGACAAGATGCAGTTTGCACAGGCAGAAGTTACTTTCCTGGGCCATGTTGTAAGTGCGCAAGGTAAACGCCTTTCCTCCAAACATTTAACAGCAATCCAACAGCTGCTGAGACCGGAGACTGTCAAACAACTCCTGTCTTTCATCGGATTGTGCTCCTACTGCTCCTACTGCACGTTTGTTCCAAATTTTTCAGAGTTAACCAAACCACTAGGCGAGTTAACTCGATCCAAACCTATGCACTCCAAAATCCAATGGTCAGATGAAACGGAATGTTCTTGTGCAGCCCTGAAACTTGCTCTCCAATCTCCTCCAACTCTGGGTATCCCTGATCCATCTAAGCCGTTCACACAAACTGTGGATGAAAGAAAGGGCTGCATGACCTCTGTCCTCCTCCAGGATCATGGTGGTTCCCTCCGGCCATTGGCTTATTTCTCCTGTAAGCTCGATCCTGTGGCTGCAGGACTTCCTCGCTGCCTACGAGCGATTGCTGCAGCGGAGAAGGCCCTGCGGCTTCCAGAGATCTCGTGGGCTACTCCCCTCTGACCCTGATGGTCCCCTATGAAGTTTCCCTCCTCCTGGCGGAACACAGGACTTCACACTTTTCACTTCCTAGATTCCTCAGGTATCACACCTGCCTGCTCGAGCTGCCGAATGTCACTGTTGAAAGGTGTTCGGTTTTAAATCCTGCCACACTACTTCCTACTCCAGATGATGGAACCCCACATGACTGTGTTGCTGAACTCTCTCTGACATGTTCACCACGACCCGACATGACTGACCAACCTTTGCAGAACCCTGACTTTGTTTTTTATGTTGACGGGTCCACCTCGCGTGACCCTGACAGCGGACGTTGTAGAGCTGCATATGCTGTGTGCACCTCTCATGACGTGATGGAGTTGTCTCCTTCTCCTTCTCTGCATGTCTGATCAAAGTCAAATCAAATAAACCTTTATGTTAAACTTGAAACTGTTTGCTTCCTCATTTGGATTCCAGTAAATTTCCAGCACAGCATGCTCGCTTTTATATTGAGATGTATGTTCATACATCTATGCATGTAACAGACATTCAAACAGGTTTGCATCCATCTTTCTTTCCTTTCACACACACACACACACCCACACCCACACACACACACACACACACACACACACTGCAAGATTAAAATGCATATATACACTGTATTACAAAAAGTATTCACTCACTCATCCAAATAATCAGAATCAGGTGTTCCAGTCACTTCCGTGGCCACAGGTGTATAAAATCAAGCACCTCTGCATGCAGACTGTTTTTACAACTGTTTGTGAAAGAACGTGTCGCTCTCAGGAGCTCAGTGGATTCCAGCATGGAACTGTTGTAGGATGTCACCTGTGCAACAAATCCAGTCATGAAATTTCCTCACTCCTAAATATTCCACAGTCAACTTTCAGCTGTATTATAAGAACATGGAAGTGTTTGGGAACGACAGCAACTCAGCCAGGAAGGTCACGTAAACTGATGGAGCAGGTCAGCGGATGCTCAGGCGCATAGTGTGAAGAGGTTGCTAACTTTCTGCCGAGTCAGTAGCTTCAGGCCTCCAAAACTTGATGTGGCCTGCAACAGTACTTGTCTGACTGCATTGGTCCAAGTGTAAAGTTTGGTGGAGGAGGGATTATGGTTTGGGTTGTTTTTCAGGAGCTGGTCTTGGCCCTTATTTCCAATGAAAGGACCTCTGAATGCTTCAGCAGAACTAGACATTCTGGACAATTCCATGCTCCAACTTTGTGGGAACAGTTTGAACCTGGCGAGTCAAGCAAGGGAATACTTTTGTTCATAAAGTGTATCTCATCGACATACGTTTTACCAAATCATGGTACTAACCATTAACATATAATCCAACAAAAGTTAAAACAAAAAAACAAAGCTAATTTCCACTTCTGTGATGGCAACATTAATGCAGAAAACTACACAAAGATTTTAGAGCAACATATTGCCTTCAAGACCACACCTCTTCCAGAACTGTCCTCAGAAAAAGTTTTTAAAATTAAAAACCGTAACAATTAACATCTTAAGACATGTTTGTCAGAAAAATCTTAATGCCAGGACACATTTTAATTGTGGTAAGAAGGAATGGCAACATTACAAAATGGAAAAAGCTTAACTGTCCCGTCTTTTAGAATGTGTGTCATGGGAAAATTTACCAATGACCTGATTTTTATTTCAATATTATTTGCATCATCTGCCTATGTGAAAATGTGTGCGTAATCACTCTTTAATGAGGTGTAGTTAGTACATTACTATCTGGAGTTACATTGCCAAATGATCATTTTTTGCTGAATTATGGATGTAAACAATTCTTAGATAGTTAGGATGAATTACAAAGAGAGAACAACTTATCTTTTAAGGCACTGGAACGGCCCTGAGTCTCTCCCAGTTCTCCTCTTACCAGATAATTGTAGCTTGTGTCTCAAAACAATAGAGCAATAGAGAGCAATGATGCATGATGTGTGTGTGTGTGTGTGTGTGTGTGTGTGTGTGTGTGTGTGTGTGTGTGTGTGTGTGTGTGTGTGTGTGTGTGTGTGTGTGTGTGTGTGTGTGTGTGTGTGGAGGGGGGATGTTATGTTGCTGTGAACTCTACACGCCAGAGCCTCATTTCAGTGCTGCGCACACTGTTGTCACAACTCTCCGTTTTGCATGCAAAAAGCAAATGAAAATGTTTTATATAAATATGGATCTTAGAATTACATGGAAAAGTTAGTATCCCCTCATCTAATCCCACATCTTTTTTTTTGTTTGTTTTTGTAAAAACCCAATAATGATCATCTGACTGTAGAGGGTTCAGCCATCTGTTATCTACACCTGCTTTTTCCTTTTCAGGGTCCCAGGATCTGCTGGAGTCCATCCCTGCTCTTTTATGGGGGAAAGGCAGGGGTCCACCCTGGACAGGTCACCGGTCCATCGCAGGGCCACATATGGACAAACAACCACACACACTTACTCCTATGAACAATTCAGAAACTCCAATGAACCTGACATACATGTTTTTGGATTGTTTGGGTAAGCTGGAGTAACCCGAGAAAACCCACACAAGCACATAGAGAACAAGCTCCACACACAAAAACCCCTGCCAGGATGGCTGTGGGAATTTCTTCAACCTCGGCGACTCCCTTATGCTCCGACCTGAATCTAGACTGTTTTGTTCCTGTTGACCTCTCTGAGCTGACCTCAGTCGTCAATGGATCTAAATCATCCACGTGTCTGTTAGACCCAATCCCTACTCGACTACTCAAAAATGTTTTCTCTCTTATTGGAGCGACAATACTGAAACAGATCAACTTGTCCCTAGTCTTAGGATATGTACCACAGGCTTTTAAAGTCGCAGTAATCAAACCATTACTTAAAAAACCCTCTCTTGACCCAGACATTTTAGCTAACTATAGACCAATTTCCAACCTTCCATTTATCTCTAAAATTCTGGAAAGGGTAGTTGCAAGCCAGCTGTGTGAGCATTTGTATAGAAATGATCTATTTGAAATTTTTCAGTCAGGGTTCAGAATGCATCATAGCACAGAAACAGCACTGGTTCGAGTCTCGAATGACCTTCTTATGGCCTCAGATAATGGGTTAGTGTCCATACTGGTTCTGCTGGACCTCAGCGCTGCTTTTGATACTATAGATCACAGCATTTTACTGCAGAGGCTAGAGTATGTTGTTGGGATTAAAGGGACAGCTCTAGATTGGTTTAAATCATATCTGTCTGATAGATTCCAGTTTGTTCATCTTCATGAGGTTTCTTCCGTACAGACGAGGGTCTGCTATGGTGTCCCGCAGGGTTCAGTGCTAGGGCCAATCCTGTTCAGTTTATACATGCAGCCCTTGGGAAGTATTATCCGGAACCACGGCATTAATTTTCATTGTTATGCTGATGATACGCAGCTGTATCTGTCTATGAAGCCAGATGAAACAGAACCATTAGACAAACTTCAGATGTGTCTTAAGGACATCAAGGACTGGATGTCCAGAAATTTTTTGCTACTAAATTCTGATAAAACAGAAGTTGTTGTTTGTGGTCCCAAACAGCTTAGGAAGGGATTAGATGGTCTTGCGATGGCCTCCAGTAAAACTGTGCGAAACCTTGGCGTTATATTCGATCAGGATTTGTCATTTAAACAGCATATTAATCAGGTTTGTAAAACTGCGTTTTTCCACCTCCGTAATATCGCAAAGATCAGGAGCATCCTCTCGCAGAGTGATGCCGAAAAACTAATTCATGCGTTCGCACCTTCTAGACTAGATTACTGTAACGTGTTGTTGGCTGGATGTCCAAGTAATTCTCTGAACAGCCTCCAGCTGATCCAAAATGCAGCAGCGCGAGTGCTGACAGGAACCAACAAGAGAGACCACGTCTCTCCAGTTTTAGCTTCCCTCCATTGGCTCCCCGGAAAATTTAGAATCCAATTCAAAATTTTATTACTGGCATATAAAGTCCAAAATGGCCTAGCGCCGCGATATTTGCAAGACCTGATAGAACCGTACGTTCCTAATAGAGCTCTCCGTTCTCAGAGTGCAGGTTTACTCGTAGTTCCTAGAGTATCGAAATGTAGATTTGGAGGACGGGCTTTCTGTTATCAGGAACCATCACTCTGGAACCAACTTCCAGTTTGGGTTAAGGAGGCTGATACCACCTCCACCTTTATAACTAAACTTAAAACATTTCTGTTTAATAAAGCATATAGTTAGTGTACATTTAGTATCTTAATGTGTCAGGGCCAGTAGTCAAAGCTGCAGCTACAGGACCAGATTAGAGCAGCTCATCTTAAACAGCTTCGGTGTAGATATGCTGTTATAGGCCTCTGCTGCAGGGGGGCACCAACATGATCCACTGAGTGGTGCCTTTCACCTCCTCTGTTTCTCTTTACCTTCTCTGTCTCTTCTTCACCTCAACCCTCATTTATTAACAGTATCCCATAAACTTAATTGTGGTCCATTGTTCTGGTAGTTTTTTGTGCTTGTCTGGCCCTTCTTTTCCTCTTCTTTGCATGTCCTGCAGACCAGAACCTCAGGAGCTGCTTGCTGACCTGCAGTTCCACCTCTGACCATCCCAGTGTCTGCCTTCACCTGTCTGTGTGGATGTCTGTTGGATGCTTGCTGACACCCCGACCTGCAGTCCTCATCCCCTTGTATCACCGTCTATCCATATATCACCCATATTCACAGAAGTCTAATTGGACTACTGATGATAGTTACTATTGTATCCTATCTTGTACCTTTGACGGTGTCTCTATGTCTCTATTCTTTCTTATTTCTTGCTCTACCCGGCTGGCCTTCGGCAGGAGGGTCCCCCCTCATGAGCCAGGTCCTGCTCAAGGTTTCTTCCCTCTTAAAGGGGAGTTTTTCCTGCCACTGTTTGGCTTAAGGTTTTTCTTCCACTAGGGGAGTTTTTACCTGCCGCTGTTTATGTAATAATTGTTCGGGGGTCATGTTCTGGGTCTCTGGAAAGCGCCTAGAGACAACTTGTGTTGTAATAGACACTATATAAATAAAATTGAATTGAATTGAATTGAGATGAACCTTCTTGGTGGGAGGCAACAATACCAAGTGGAAAGAAGCAAACAGATATGGGCAATAGTAAGTATATTCTTCCTGCCACTACAGGAATTTAAAGCGTAAGTTGCAGCCAGGTTTGTGTGTACCCTGCTGATAGTGGTAAATAAATGTATTTATACATGGTCCTCAACTATAATGTAAACCTGTGGGACGTTTTCATTGATGATAACGTTACAAAAAAGGCTTTGAGTTGAATTTCTGGCAAAGCTGGTACTTATATTCACTGGCCAGAACCAGCCAGTGACAAAACTCCAACAATGCTGAACGATTACATGACACTGACGAGCAAACTCACTAGAAGACTGTACTCACTAGATCTTTGGAGCAATGTAGTGAATCTTCTCGCAGTTTTTGTCGGCCACCACCATGTCATCAGTAGCTCTGGTATCTGCTCCCAAAATCACTCCATCCTATGACGAAGAGAGGAGATCCTCACTCCACCTGACCCATGTTTATGATTTATTTTCAGCCCTGAAAGAGCTTCCTGGTTCACAGCAGCGATTTGTTCCAACCAGGAAGCGTTTTCTTCCCCTCGTGTAAAACATTCACTGTAAACGTTTTGACACCTAAAATACCCCTGATACATGATCAGCAGTGTCAGATGGACATGTGAGTCAGCACATCATGTACAATGGGTGAAAGCAAAAGCAGTGACACTGGAAAGGCCTTTTTTTCTTTGCAAGCGGCTGCCTGCCGTCAGAATATCTCACCTTGTACACCATCCCAACGATGGTGGTTCCAGTCTTTCTGGCAGCGGGAGCTTTATAGCTCAACTCTGACAAGCTGGACTCCAACACTGCATTTCTGGAAATGAGCACAAAACAGAAGCAGACAAGTCCTTGTCGGTGTCGATTCACTCTGTTCACGTCTGTTGTTCTGAAAGGTAGCATGTCTTTACCTCCGAGTGTTTTCAAAGTTGAAACCTCCAGTCTGCTGCAAGCAGGGATTCAGGCTGTGGAGCATGGTCAGCGCTGATTCTGGACTGAAGACTGGACGCTAAAGGCCTTTCCTCTCCTGCTCCAGACTGTGTGACAGTGCTTTTTAGCAGTTTTTACTTTTACTTTCACTTTAGCACAAGCCAAGCCTTCTTGCTCCACACTGTAAAAAATATCAACATGAACCAGACTTCTGGTTTCATACCATTAGTCTCCATCTCAGAACTTATTAGTGCTGTAAAAATGTGGATGAAATTCCAGTTTCTCAGTCAGATTATTTCTCAAAAGACAACAGAAATTCATGAATCATGAGCTTTACTGCCATTGTTTCTTGCAGTGTGTTAAATGTGAACATTCATGATAGAGACTGCTTCAGGGAGCAGACGGGTCAGGTGACTCATGACAAACTAAACTGAAATTTAACCCTCTGAAAGCCCTCATCAAACCATCATTTCTCCTTTGTTGGAGGTGTACCTTTAAGTAACTTTCAGATTTGATCAGTAAAGACTTTATCAGTCCACTACAGCAACAGTAATGGAGATGTTGGTCACTAATATGTTGATCATGCTCAGAGCTTCATTCACACAGCGACAAGTAAGAGCAAAGCTGGACACTAAATGACATATATAACCAAAGTTTTAAGGAAACAGCATACTGTATTACCATAACAGTTCATATTAGTGCAGAGTGTGCTGTATTAGTATAAGATTATCATCAAATGATCATAAAACTCCTTCAAGAAGTTAATTCAACACAGAAATGCACAACTACACTAAAGATGCCAATGCTTTAAGACAGAAAACGTATGTCCCTTAAAAATCAAGACAACAGTGGCAAACATTTTAGTTATTTATTAATTAATTTATTGCTTATGATTGTGCAAATGAGCACATCCTGCATACTATATTTAAGTAAAATCCTTTCATGCATGTGGATTTACATCCAGAAAAGCCCGCATGAACAGCTGAGGAGAAGAAAACAAGATTCCAGTAGGATTAAAGAGAGCCGGTTATGGACTGTGTATGATTGCATGAATCATGACTTTGCATTAGATGATGTGCAGGTTGAGACACATAATGTGTGAAGAAAACAAGCACATTTTCATACAATGTGGTTGTGTGTCAGTTACGGTGACTTGTAGGACTCAAAAACCTGGAGATCAAGTTCTTTCTTTTTAACTTAAGCTTTACTAAAAAACAAAAACCACCATCAGACCAGGATAATTGAAAAAGAAAAAAAAATCCAAAATGCTAGTTTATGGAAACAACCTCACAGGAAAACAACACAGGAAAAAGCAGAAGCTGGCAAAGGGAGAAGCTGACGATGGTACATTATTCTATAGTGCCTTCTGACTTAATGTTCGACATAATGTGCAGGATGTAAAGAACTGCACAATCAGAGTAAATGCTGCATCAATATGCAGTACATACTTTACACTAGATTGTTAGTGCAGTATGATCATGATCATTCTTGTCAGTGTGGACATCGTGCCCACGCTGTATGTACGATGCACACCGAAATTGGTCCTCTGCTTTTAACCCATCAACTAGTTTCACTAGTGAGCAGTGGGGCTGCTAGAACCAGCGCCCCGGGGAGCAATTGGGAGTTAAGGGCCTTGCTCAGGGGCCCCCAGTGATTTACCATTGTGGGCAGCCCTGGGCCCAAGCCCACCACTGTAACCACTAGGCCACCACTCCCTGTGTGTGTGTGTGTGTGTGTGTGTGTGTGTGTGTGT
Organism: Xenentodon cancila; assembly: GCA_014839995.1. Classification (NCBI taxonomy): domain Eukaryota; kingdom Metazoa; phylum Chordata; class Actinopteri; order Beloniformes; family Belonidae; genus Xenentodon; species Xenentodon cancila. The sequence goes on along the minus strand of CM026215.1, from coordinate 25,903,788 downwards.
GTGTGTGTGTGTGTGTGTGTGTGTGTGTGTGTGTGTGTGTGTGTGTGTGTGTGTGTTTCATAGTTTTCATATTTTCCGATTTAAATAAAGTTTGTTTTGCCCAGCAGACCGAAGGGCGGGGTCCAGTTGTCCCGCCCCCTCCCCGACGTTGATTGGACGAGCGGGAGAAGAGGAGTCGTTTGAATTTCTGCTGGTAGTCGCTGATGACGCTGAAGGGCTGAAAAAACGTTCAACTCAGTAATTTCTTTCACAGGTATATTTATATTTGTGTTATTGAATTACGAAACATTTAGGTACTAGTGCGTCGTTTTAATTTTAATGCCATCATGTTGCTTGTTTTTATTTTTTTTAACCGAAAGTACCGTTTCTGTCGTGAAGCAGCAGCGGTTTTCCTCGTACTTGCTACGCTGTTTGTGCTCTATATCTCTTATATTTGTGCGTCTTCGGGGTAAACACTTTCAACGTCCTTAACTTTCAAAATGCACTAAGCTCGAGGTTTCCCCGTTTGTTGGACTAACGGTTACCTGCGTGCGGTGCTCTCCCACGCGCGCACCGCTCGTGCGTTGAACGCGTGAGACAATAAACCAGCTTCATTTTCAGCTGTTCCAGCGACACGGGGAGCATTTGTACACGTTAAAGTGGGAACATCTCAAATACGCCGCCCTTTGTTAACTGTACAGGGACAAATATAAAAGAAACTCATTGGCTGGGGTTTAATTTGTGTGGTTTTTAGTGTTTAGACACCAGAAAAGCACAATATGAGGCACTGTTTGGATTCAGGGACACAAGGTGCTTTAAAACAACAAAAATACACACCATAATTAACACATCAGATATAATACAGGATTCTGGCATCTTACTTGAAATGATGAATATAATCTTTGGTTGTGGATGACTGGTAATTGTAATACAGGTAAAACTGAGTCTGTTTCTGACAGAACTAGTGCTGTTCCCTGCAGCAGTCTTCATCTTGTGGCTCTGCCGTCTTTTTGGAGGCCATGCGTCATAATTCATCTGCCAGCCGTCGGAAGGGTGCAACCCCTCGCCGCCGTCCTCCGGTGCCAGCCGCAGGGACGTCCACCTCCACACCCAAGTCCCCCAAGAAAAGGGCTCCAGGTGAGGCTCAACTAGCAGGGTTAATACTTGAGCAGATGGTTAGTGCAGATTAAAGTAACTTTTTTTGTATAGTTTAAGCCTAAATTGAAAATTTAATCTCTGTGAAGTTTTAATTTGTAGTGAATTATGTTGGCAGAAATGCCCTGGGTTGACTGTAGTATAGAGCATAATAAATAATAATAATGAATGTGGTGAGATGGAGAAGATGGCAGTCAGATGGGTTTGTTTTTCTTCAATTATATTCCAACCTGCCCTTTGAGTAATTGAAACAAGTCTGCCTTTCAGAGCAGCCTCCTGCGTCTCCAAAAAAGAGAAGGTTCAGACCAGGAACCAAGGCCTTGATGGAGATCCGCAAATACCAGAAGAGCACCGATCTCCTGATCACCAAAAGACCCTTCTCCCGCCTGGTGAGTCAGTTTGAAACACAAGAGAGAAAAAAAACTGTTTTTTACTTAGTCAGCGGTATCAACTGTAAATAAGAATGACTTTCTGAAAAAACAGACAGAACTCCTGAAGCAAAGAAACTAGTTATCAGACACCCTTTTCAGACCAACATGAAACTGGTGCTGGGGCCACTTCAAGGCTGGTTCTGCTTTGGTACAGTTAAGAATTGGTTCTCTTTTCCACTCACGTCATTGCTTTGGACCTCCATTTACTGAACTCTGCAGTGTCTCATAACACTGGTCAGCTTTTGTGATGGTTGCTGTAGTTGGTGTTTGTGAACGTTCATTCCCGTGCTGTGCAGCATCTCCGAAGGTTGGCTGTATTTATGAACGCTGCTACAAGCTGGATTTATGCCTGCTGCTTGAGTGGGTTCCATAAACGCTTGCGTGAAACACCCAGCAAAGTTTATTAACGGCCATGCAAACAGATGTTAAATTCAGTTTCAAACTGCCACTGTGAGAGACGCCTCCTGCAGCGCTTTGGACAGCTTTCAATATCGCTGCGCTTGACCCAGATGGTGGTCCTGGTGTTTCGGTTGGTAAAGTAAACCCCCTCACCTCTGTAACTGGTTCTTGCATCTGCCCCAAAAAGGTTTTGGTGCCTGCGCAGCTCGGGTTTTCCTGGCCCTGAACCTCTGCTTTCTTTGTGCCAGAGGTTGAAAATGACACTAACGGGGTCCAGGTTTTGCACTGGCTCCAAACTGTTACCACATCTGGCATCAGGCCTTTGGCTGGCTGCCTTTTAAGGTGTTTCGTGTTTTTTTTAACAGTATTTTATTAGATTTTTGAAATAGAACGATGAACAGGTCAGCACAACATCAACTCAGTCAAGTACATATGTTGCAATGATAAGAAAAAAAAACCAAACAAATAAAAAGTAGTGCACATGGACATCACATAACAGCAGGTATTTTATCCTATCGAAGCTGCTTCCCCGCCTCCCACCGATTTCTTGAGAAGACAAAGGAGGAGCGTCCCCTCTGCAGTAAACCAAGAAGGTCGTCAGGGAGGTGATTAAGAAGTGGTTGCCAAATCCGGTAGAAATCATCATCATTACCTCTTAAGGAGGCGCTAAGATGTTCCATGGGAATAACTTGGAATATCTCTCTGTACCATTGGGTAACAGTGGGGGGCTTCTCCCTGATCCACTGCAGTAGAACACATCGTCTCGCCAGGAGCAGGAGTTTTCCCAGTAGAATCAGTTGTGTAGCAGTTACAGGTAGCTGCTTTGGAGGTATATTCAGAAGGAACAAGACCGGATCTAGTTTTATTGTTTTGAGTAGTATTGAACGTAGTTCTTTAGTAACATTTTTCCAGAATTTACATATTAATGGACATGACCATAAACAATGGTAGTAGGTTCCTGTCTCCTTTTTACATTTGGTGCATGTGTCAGATACCTGGGGGTTGATTTTGTTCAAAAGGTAAGGGGTACACTGCAGTCTGTGTAGTATTCTGTATTGGTTTTCCCTCCGCCTGTTGCATAAGAATATTTTTTTTATGGATCCAAAAGCATTCCACCACTGCCCATCATCCAAGTCAATCCCCAGATCTTTTTCCCACAGTCCTCTAGCTCTAGAGTCTATGAAATTGTCACACGAAAGCACCCTTCCATAGAAAAGGGAAATGAACTTCTTGTTAACGGCCGATAAGCTGAAGTCCAACAGGAGACCTTCCATCGGATTTTTAATTGGCGAGTCCAGTGGTAGCGAGCATAATGATTCTACAAAATGCCTAGCTTGAAGGAAACCAAAGAACTGGCAGCGTGGGATCCCGTACTTGATTTGAAGTTGTGAGAACGACATAATGTTCCCGTTGTCAAATAAATCAGCCAGAAATTTTAGCCCTTTTGCGTGCCACTCATTGAAGATACTCACCCCCCAGCCCGGAGGGAAAGCTTTATTATGAATTAATGGCTGTAATGTCAATGAGGCACCTTGCTGGCCGGCATGTTTGGTGATATCGCGCCAGGTTCTGAGTGTGTTTTTAAGGATCAGATTGTTTTTGACCTCTTCTGGAAGATCATTTAAATTTGCTGATAGCAAGCTTAGGAGGGAGTGAGGGGCACAGCTCCAGGCATCCACATGGGGCTCCTCCGGGTCAAGGAAGTGTTTAAGCCAACCATACACTATTCTGGCATGACAAGCCCAGTTGTAGTATAGAAAGTTGGGGAGTGCTTGGCCTCCTTTGTTCACCGGTAGTTGTAGAGTCTTCATATTTAGTCGTGGTTTCTTGCCATGCCACACAAATCGAGATATAGATCTTTGAATATCTGAGATAGCCAACCTATTGATCCTAAGTGGTAACATTTGCATTGGATACAGAATTCTAGGAAGAACGTTCATTTTGATCAAGCTGATCCTACCCAGGCATGACAGAGGGAGGTCAAACCATCTATTTAAATCATTCTTGATTGATTTAACAGTAGTTATAAAATTTAGTTTATATAGATCCTTAACTGAGGCTGATATTCTAATCCCCAGGTAAACAAAACCGGAGAGTGACCATTTGAATGGGAAATCAATCAAGGTGGTATGATCTCCGAAGTTGCCAAGGGGCAGTGCCTCTGATTTCTGAAAGTTGATTTTATATCCTGATATCTCACCAAATCGATTAAAGATTGATATTAAGTTAGGTATGGAGTTCTCCGGATTTGTGATAAACAGAAGGACATCATCAGCATAGAGGGAAATTCTATGCTCGGTGTTTCCTAAGGTGACACCAGACAGATTTTTGTGATGCCTGATGGTCTCTGCTAGTGGCTCCAGTGCAATGGCAAATAGTAATGGGGACAGGGGACACCCCTGACGAGTACCTCTAGATAAGGGAATGATGTCGGACAACGACCCGTTTACGCGAATCTTGGCAGTCGGAGATCTATATAAAAGATGAATCCAGTTAATAAAACCTGTACCCAGCCCGAATCTGCATAGTGTATCAAATAGATACTCCCACTCAACACGGTCAAATGCTTTTTCAGCATCTAGGGATAACACCAGGGCTCTAGTCCTGGAACTTTGGGAGAAATGGATAATATTAAGTAACCTGCGAACATTGGAATAAGAGTATCTATTCTTTATGAAGCCTGTCTGATCCGGATTGATCAGAGTAGGCAGCACCGACTCCAGTCTTTTAGAAAGTAGCTTTGCAAGTATTTTGATGTCAGTACCAAGTAGACTGATCGGTCTATAAGAGGCGCAGTTATCTGCAGGTTTATCCTTTTTAAGAATTAGAGAAATGTAGGCTAGGTTCAAGGTAGGGGGAAGATAACCCCTCATGCCCGACTCAGCAAACATCTTAGTCAAAGGTCCAACCACCATCCTAGCCATTTTTTTATAAAATTCGGGGCCAAATCCATCAGGGCCTGAAGCTTTTCCATTGGGCAGGGAATTGATGGTGTCCATGACCTCCTGCTCTGTAATTGGTCTGCCCAGGGTGCGGCTACTTTCTTCTGATAGAGAGGGAAGGTTGACTCCATCAAGGAAACGCTTCCTTTTTGTTGATGTGTTTTGACATTCCGATGTGTACAGATTTTGAAAGAAACCTTTCATTATATTACAAATGTTTTTGGTTTTGAAGTGTCGGGTACCAGTATTGTCTTTCAGAGCTGGTATTACGGTAGGAGCGGTTCGGCCTCTCGCCAGTCGGGCCAGGAGCCTGCCAGGTTTGTTACCAGACGTGAATAGACTGTGCTTAGCAAAAAATACAGCAGATTCGGCCTTTTGAGTTAGCAAGTGGTCCAGTGCTGATCGGGCAGCTTCCAGTTTTTTAAAAACGGTTGCGGAGAAAGAAATTTTGAGCTCTCTGTCTAAACTTTTAATTTGTTGTTCCAAGTCTAGCTGTTTGGACAGGGCAATTTTCTTTCTTGCTGCTGTATAAGAGATAATTGATCCCCTCATAAAGGCTTTACCGGCTTCCCACAGAGTGGAAGCTGAGGTATCAGGTGTATCATTTTTGGAGATGTAAAGTTTCCACTCTGCTTCCAGGTATGATATAAAGTCAGGGTTGCTAAGCAAAAGCGGTTTCAGGTGCCATTGTCTAACTTGAGGGTCATAGTAAGGAGGCATGAGTTCAATTGTGACAGAAGAGTGATCAGAGTGGGGACATGCGTTAATAAAGCAGGATTTGGTCCGGTCGAGAGTTAATCTTGAGACAAAAATATAATCAATTCTTGAGAAAGAATGGTGAGGATGAGAGAAGAATGTAAAGTCTTTTCCTTGCGGATTGAAGGCCCTCCATGCATCTAGTAATCCGAGGGCTGTACATAATTCTGTTGTAGCATGTGAGATTTTGGAAGGAAGCCTGTTTTTGGCTGGTTTGTAATCCAGATTAGGCTCTAAACCGCAATTGAAGTCACCTCCAAGTACGATATGTCCGGGGCCTATTGCAGAAATTTCAGCCAGTAATTTGGAGTAAAATGGGCTTTCGTAGCTATTAGGAGCGTACACACTTCCTATCATAATCTGTTCCCCATACATAGATCCAGTAATCAAGACATATCGTCCCTCTCTGTCCTGAACTATTTTATCAAGTGTAAAAGGTAGGCGTTTGTGGATGAGTATTGCCACTCCTCTGCTCTTTGAATTGTAAGAGGCAAAGAAGACCTGGCCAACCCAATCACGTTTGAGCTTCAGATGTTCGAGATCAGTTAGGTGGGTTTCCTGTAGTAGTGCTATGTGTACCTTATCTTTTTTAAACATTGAGAGTAGTTTACGCCTCTTCACCACGTGGTTAATGCCTTTGACATTCAATGTTATAATTTTGATATCACTCATAAAGAAAATAACTTTTAGTTAACAAACAGAGGTGACTTAATCTGAGCAATGTTAGGGAGTGGACCCAGATTGCCCCATGTGCATGAACGAGAATGGATTGATAAGAGAGCTGTGCTGACATAAACGAACCTATCCTAAGCATCGGGAGATCACTCAGAACCGTTGATACTCCCGTAAACCAAAACAAGTACATAAACGATGACATGTGGCCTTAAAAGGCCCAGAGAGAGAAGAGGAAAAAGGAAAAAAAAAAAAAAAAAATATATAGAAAATAAGATCGCCCTGTGGCAGAAAGCAGAAAGATAGGGCCACGCGCTGCTGAGAAATGTTATTGCCCCCGGAGATGAAAAGAGAGAAAAAACAAACCAATCCCACTCCCGCCCCCACTGAATATCAATATCATTCCACTAATAACAGCAATGATCCTAAGGTGCTCTAAAGGTCATGAACATAGGAGGCTGCACATAGCAAAAATCACGAATAGAACAAAAAAAAATTGTATAGACATATGAAGTCATATAGGCATTTTCATAAAATTTGAGGTATATTTCAAGGAGAATCCTAACAAGTAATGAGATTGCCTTCAAGTTAGAAGTGTTTTCTCAGTTACGGATAAAGATTTGCCAAATTATATAGGAAAAGGTAGGAGAAAAAAAAGGGACAGCTTCACAAACTTGTTGGATCCTCTTCTGGAGCCTCTAGTCCAATGAGTTGAGAAAGACCTCTGCGGCACTTTTTGTTTCAAACTTGTGATCCGACTCGTTGTGGTGCACCACCAGGGTGGCTGGATAGCGCATATTGAAGCGGACCCCTTTGCTGATCAAAGCCTGGCATACTCCGTTGAAAGCCCGGCGTCTCTCTCGCACCGCCGCAGAAATATCCTGCTGGATGAAGACCCGCTGCCCGTCCTGTTCCAGGGTGGGTTTCTTTCGGAGCGCCATCAGTATCCTCAGTTTGTCCCTCGGATTGTGGAGTTTAATGATCACCGGGCGAGGACGCTCACCCCGCGGTCCCAAACTACGGTGAGCACGGTCGATCTTGATGCGGGACTTGGTCGCGGGGTTCGCGCCCAAGCCGAGCACGGTGGGCAACCATGACTCAAAAAACTGCAGGGGTTGGTTTCCCTCTGCGCCCTCCTTTAGATTGAGGATCCGGATATTGTCACGTCTGCTCCGATTTTCCATTCCGTCCAACCTGGCCTCCAATTCTTTGATTTTCTTCTCGGTTTTGGTAGCTTTTTCCTGCAGGACAGACAGCGTGTCCTCCACACCTGACACACGCTGCTCTGCCTCCGCAATTCGCTTAGAGTGGCTCTCCAGGGTGGCTGAGAGTCTGTCCAAGGTCTCGGAGAGTTTAGATAACTTGTCCTCCATTATGTCACAGAAGTTTTGAGAGACCTCTCGTATCAAGGCAGACGTGTCCATGACCGGTGGAGACTCGGTGTTGTCCGCTGCTGCACTTAGCAGCGTATTAGCAGAGGATGCTAGCATCGTTTTCCGCGTCTGTATCTTGGTCTGTTTCGACATTTTTAGGTTAAGACCGTTTGTCGGGCAACCAGTGTATCTTAGGAGTGTCGGGCTATGCAAAATGCTGAAGCGGGCAGATAAAGCAAAAAAAGGAGCGACCCAGGATTAATGTGGGAGCGGGAGCTCGACAAAAACACGTCTCTCAGTCAGCCATCTCACGTCGTGTTTCGTGTTTTTAACAGCATTTATGTCGCCTCTGAAACCGATGCCTTGTGTAAAGAGCATGTCAGAGGTTTATTGGTGGGATTTAGAAACGTTAGGTTGGTAACATAATTTGCTGCTAGACTGTTGGCTCCGTCCAACAGCTCAGACACGTCGCTTTTTGTCTACCTGCTGAATCACAGCAGGAAAATGCAGCTTCTGTACCCTTATTGGCAGCACCTGTAAGTATTGATGCTGTTGTTAGACTCAGAACAATTCTGCACGAAACAAAGTCATAACTAGTCAATCGATGCTGCCGTTCTGTCTTTTTCACCCATCCTGATGATTTTTGATGTTATAGATCTGCTACTCTGTCGTATGAAGAAGACATGAATCTGATGACTTTTATGTGCAAGGCCAGAGTGAACTGTTTATAATTAGTGTACTCTTTCAGAGTTGGTATGAGTGCTTGAAATCCTTGATAATTTTAATGTTGTGGTTTCAAGGGTTTAAAAAGTGCTTGAATTTTAGATAAAGTGCCTAAAAAGCTTGATATTTTAATCCTGTTATTACAACAGGTTGTAAAGTTAATGTTACACTGAATAGTTGACTTATAGGATGGACAAATGAAGTAGTTTGAGGTGCCTGACATGAAAATGTTTCTGTTTTCATGTGTTTCACTGCCACATCAAACACACCGTTGGAAATAACTGCACTGGGAGATTTATATTTTAACCAACAACAAATGCCAAACGTGCAGAAGACAAGAACCAGATCAGAGAACAGCATCCTCCAAAGTGTGTAAACAAGACCAACAGCTTTTCACACAACCAGCCTGAGCTGTCGGGTCACACGAACGCTGAAGCGTGGTGAGAAGCTGGCAAACCTGACATGTTTTATGCTCGTAACTGGCTGAATCGCAGGATTAACGAGGGAGCTGATGTGGCAGTTTCCAATAACCTATGAAATAAGTAAGAAAGGAAGTCGACATTCCACTATTAAAAATTCGCCGCTACTGAACCCGTCAGAAAAAAAGAAAGGAAAAGTTTGATCATATCTGCGTAGTGCAGTTCCTCAGGTTTTGTCTGAGTTTCTTGGGAGCATTGGTGGGTTTGACTCACATGTGTTGTGTTAAGGTGATTATCCGTTACGGGAATGATGTCTCAGACATGAGGGCGAGCTGAATCGGAGGAGGTGGATCTAGACAAAAACGTCTTCACTCTTTTTACAGTTTTTTTTTAAAGTTTTGGGAAACGTACATGAATCCCGACAGCATCTGTCGTGAAACTTTTTCTGTTTCTCCGTCTGACAGAATTAGCAGAATTGGTTTAATTTCTGAAAAGCTGAATGTTTGAGAGAAATCTCAGGTGATGGCAACTAAAGTATAATTAAAGGAAAATTATCAAAATAAGTATTTTCCTTGAATTACTTTTTTTTTTTTTTTTTTTTTTTGTTAGAAAACAAAGTTGTGATTCTTTACATCATAACAGAATATTTTTAATGGGAAAAAGCATCAAATTATCTTTTTTAATAACAACTATTTATTCAAGCGTGTCATTCTCTGCAGTTCTAGTAAAGTGCTGGAAAGATTTGAAAATGGTCCTTGAAAGTGCTTGAATTTGACCTGGAAGAAAGTGTCCAAACCCTGAGTAATTAATTTCAGTCTGCATCATAAAGAGCATATTTTCCTGCTCGATCGTGTTTTCTTCACCTCTGTGCATTAAGACCTGCTCTTTGTTCCTCCTCTCACCACAGGTTCACGAGATTTGCCAAAACTTTTCCAGAGAAGCTCTGCGATGGCAAGTCTATGCTATTATGGCCCTGCAGGAGGTGAGGACCCTCAAGTGTTTAAAATGAACTCCGTGTAATGGTCAACGTTAACCTGTCCTGCACTGAATTAGTACATTTTTATGGTTCTGCTTTAGTTTACTTTGATAAAAAGTCAAATGATGCAGAAAATAATTAGTGTTGGAAGTCATGAAGTGATTTTGCTGTTCATCCGGCGTGACTGATGTACAGGAGCCACTCTTGATGACCTGACAGTGGCTTGTTTATACAAACGCAACACACACTGGAAACGGGATTTATCCACGCGTGGAGTCGTAATTTGGTCGGAAGGAGGAGCTGAGTCATGAAAGATGTTTGTGCGGGACTTGTTCAGAAGATTAATTTAAAACAATGAGCGTGTCTTTTTGTGATGTGATAAGTAGCTGGGATCTTTAACTGTCCTGTGGCTCATTGTGTCCTGACTGTTTGCAGCGTCTTTTCTTCGTTTCACGGGGGTCCTCTTCGTGTTTTACTTTATGGTGACGTCACCTCGTTCCTCGTTGTAGCTGTATTGTGACGTCACCCAACCCCACATGCAATCGAATGTGCATGAACATACACGGTTGCTGTGTGGGTGGTGGTGCTGGCTCGGTGCTGTAAGCAGAAGACATTCAGCCTTGTTTTTGTCATCTCAGCTACTTAGTTGTTTTTTTGTTGTTGTTTTTTTGCACAAGATCAAATGACTTGGCTTTAGTCACCCTTCCTTCTTTTCTCCAGGCTGCAGAGGCCTTTATGGTGTTGCTGTTTTCAGATGCCAACCTGTGTGCCATCCATGCCAAACGTGTCACCATCTTTCCACGTGACATTCAACTGGCCAGAAGGATTCGTGGAGTGGACAACCTGTAAAAACCACAAAAGTAAAAGCAGTTATTGAGCTTGAGGAACGAGGAACCGTTACACATCCTCTGAACTTCAGGCCAGTATAGTAAGGTTGTGTTCACCTCAAAGAGTTTTATACCTGTCTTATGTTTATTTCAGCATATATTTTTGACCTTTTAACAGTTTGATATTAAAATTATGTCACCAAGAAAGACGAGAGTAAAGCTGGAGAGCAGCTGTTCTGTTAACTGCTGAATGGTTTATTATACAAAATAGTTCTGCTGATGTATCGTTGTGTACATATTGTTTTTATTCTGAAGTGAACTTCTTTTGTTGATTTTAAAAGTTTTGTTTTCTGATTATTTTTTTTCATTGTATTTTGTTTTTCGGTTACATGTATGCTAAATCACTTTACTTTAAATTGTACAGAAAATGTGTTTGTTTTTTTTTTTTCTCTAATAAATGTGCTGAAAATTGTGCACAAATGTGTCATTTTGCAACAATGGCAGTTATTTCTATATCCTGGTCGGTGTTATTGATGTAGCCTGGTATCCGTTCACTTCTTATAAATTGTCTCTTCTGAAATGGGTCTGAAATTTCTCCCATTCCCGGCTGAATTTACAGAACATGCTGAATCAATCACAAATCGGGGCCAGCCTTCATACCTACTGGTCAGAACAGCTGCTTGTTCCTCTGGCTGGTTTATTCTCGTCTAATACTGCTCTGATGGTTTCTGCTGCGGCCACTGGTCCTGTCCCCTGAAATCAAAAGACAAATCCACAGGAACCAAAATTATTTGTATTGTAGAGGAAAATAGTTATGGGCTAAAGCCAGTCTGCCATAAATAATGGGAAAAACTGAGAACTGAGTGCATTTCTTGTTAGAAAATCTCTTATATTGAACAGATTTATTTAAATTTTCATTTAAATTCATAATACGTGGAAAAAGAATCCATGTTTCCAAAATTAGGGATAATTATTTACTTTGCAGGGATATCAAAGAAGGAGGAGAGGAGGAAGTGGTGTGCATAGGCTGAGACGGAAGAGGGAAGTCAACAGAGGTGATGAGGAAGTGATGGGCAGGTTTGGTATCCAGGACAGGAACGCAGACGACAGATGGTGGTAGACTTTGAAAAAAAGGATGGAGATGGATACTTTCTTCCAGAAGAGGCAGGAACACAGGGTCACTTGTAAGAGTGGAGGCAGGAGCACACAGGTGGACTACATCTGATGGAGACGATGTCATCTGAAGGAGATTAGTGACTGTAAAGTAGTAGTAGGGGAGGGTGTTGGATGACTGATGGTGAAGAGGACAAAGACGGAGCAGAGAACAAAGTGGGGGAAGCTGAAAAAGGAAGAGTGTTGTGTGGCTTTCAGGGAGGAGACAGGCTCTGGGTGGTTAGGAGGTGCTTCCAGATGACTGGACAACTGCAGCTGATGTGATCAGGGACACGGGCAGGAGACTTGGAGTGTCATCTGGGAGGAAGGTAGACCAGGAGACTTGGTGGAATGAGAGTGCAGGAGTGCATACAGAGAAAGACGTTGGCGAAGAAGTGGGACACAGGAGACCACAGGGAAGGTAGTGGTGAAAAGGGCCAAACAAAGGGTTTATGATGACTTGTATGATGGTTGGACAGTAAGGAGGGAGAGGTACAGGTTGTACAGGTTGGAGAAGCAGAAAGACAGATGGGAAGGATGTGCAGCAGGTCAGGTGGTGAAGGATGAAGAGGGATATGTATACTGACAGGAGCCAGAAGTGTGACAGCAAGATGGAAAGAGAAGTTTAGATGTTCAGAAGTGTGGCAACTACAGGGGAATAATGATGTGCCAAACAATGAAGCTGTCATACAAGCTTGACTAAGGACAGTAGTGAGCATTTGTGAACAGCAGTGTGGCTCCATGCCAAGAGAGAGGACTGCAGATGCAGTATTTACTTGAGAACATTGATGGAGAAGTACAGAGAAACCCAGAAAGAGTTTCATTGTGTCTTTGTAGATCTAGAAAAAGAAATAGATCTGACAGGGTACCGAGAGGAACTGTGGTTCTGTATGAAGACGTCTGGACTGGTAGAGAAGTATGTTAGTGTGCAGGACATGTGGGAGCTGCACGATGGTGTGAGCTGTGCTGCAGGTGTGACTGAGGACATGGAGGTGAGACTGCAGCAAGGGACAGCAATAAGCTCCTTTATGGCTGCTACGGTGATGGACAGACTGACAGATGAAGTCAGACAGGAATCTCCATGGACCACCATGTTTGCAGAGGACATTGTGATCTGTAGTGAGAGCAGAGAGCAGGAGGAGGAACATCTAGAGAGGTGGAGGTTTGCACTGGAAAGAAGAGGGATGAAGGTTAGCTGCACCAAGACGTGTGTGAATGAGAGGAACTAAAGAGGAACGGTGATGTTGCAGGCAGGAGAGATAAAGGAGGTGGAGGATTTTAAGTACTTAGGATCAACAGTGCAGAGCAACAGAGAGAGTGGTGAAGAGGTGAAGAAAAGAGTGCAGAAAAGAGTTGGACCGGGTGGAGAAAAGTGAGTTGGTTTGGACATGTACAGAGGAGGGATGGTGAGTTTGTTGGAGAAATGATGCTAACTGCCAGGCAGGAGGTCTACCGGAAGACCAGGGAGGAAATATATGGATGTAGCGAAGGAGGACACGAGTCGCAAAAAGTTGCCAAATTAATAATAAATAAAAACAATAAATAATAAAAACCGACCGCACAGACAACAATTCGTGTCACTATCTCAGGCGAATTTCAGTTCCCGGGGAAAACGGCATCAATAACGTGGCATATTATTCATTTTGAAATACGTCGGTCAATTACTTTTTTCTTCATATGCACATTTTTTATTTTTAATTTCCACGTCTGTAGTGTAAAGAAAAATGTGACTTTCAGTGACGTATGCTGTTGTCCACTGCGCATGCGCAGCTCATTGAGCAACGCCTCACTTCCGTTTTGGTTTGGCGATCAAATTTAATGTTTCAGTTTTTGGTGATGAAAGTGATGTACAAGAGGTGGAAGGACTTTGGTCTGCAGCACCCAGCTGTGTTTGTGGTGGTCGCGTGAACAGGGGATCCACTGAGAATGTGATCGCGGGAATCATCAGTCACGCGCATCTTTGTGAGGTTTCTGTTCGCACGAGCTCCGTGACGGAGTGGGAAGATGTTTTCAAACAACACGGAACCGAAGCGAGTGGAGATCCCGTCCAGCGTCCTGGACGATCTGTGCAGGTACGTGGACGCCTCGCCGCGGTCCAGGCGGCCACCTCCGACCAGGGCAGGACAACAGGACAACAGTTGGGTTTCACTATTCTGAAACTGCGTCCACAAGGCCGAGCGGACCCTCGCGGCTGCAGCGGCGCTCATCGTTCTGTTGCCATGGGGTGAACTTGCAGGGGCATTTATGCAGTATTGCACAATAAATTATGAAAAAATATAAAGTGATGATGGGGGTTTGATGATAGTTTGTGGAGTTGATCGGCTCTGAATATCATGGACAGGTGTTTCTAACCTTTCCCAGATTGACAGAACACATCAGTTGTTTTTAGGATCATTGCTGATGTCTTTCCATCTTGGTGTTGTGTTAACACACACCTGAAATCAACGGAACAGCAAACTGCCTGAACTTTTGTTTTTTTTTACAGAGGTGTTTCATGATGATCAAGTATATTTGATTTGCAGTATTTGGCTGCTGCTTACTGACTTAATTTCTGTAGAAGTAGGAAGAGGTTTTTTTTTTCTTTACACCTGTTCTGCAGCATAACCACAAGAGAATAGAGAAAGCAGCAGAATGCCTATAATCTGTTACTGTGCATTTGTTTAGCCGGTTCATCCTCCACATCCCCAGTGAGGAGAGGGACAACGCTATCCGAGTGTGCTTCCAGATTGAGCTGGCCCACTGGTTCTACCTGGACTTTTGCTTACAAAACACCCCAGGAGCTCCCCACTGTGGAATAAGAGACTTTGCCAAAGCTGATATCCTAACTTGTGGCTGATTGTTTGCTGTGACCTCATCACTGCAGATGTTCATGTTCTACATTACTGATGGTTGTGATATCAGTGCCGACTGCACTGCTGTTCGGTCTGTTCTTGTGTTAATTCAGGTTTGTAGATGCGATTTTCCTTGACAGCTGAAAACTCTTCCAGCATTGTCCATTTCTACTTCCTCATGGAGAGGAAGTGCAGAAAGTTCTCGAGCAGTGGAAGGAGTACAAGATGGGTGTACCTACTTATGGCGCCATCATTCTGGATGAATCCTTGGAGAAGGTACGTTGTAAATGTAAATATCTGACTGCCTTTATGACCAGTTTTTCTGTCATGCCAGTCAGTGATTTGCAACCCTAATTCCAAAAAATCCAAATGAAAATAAATAAGAATGCAATGATTTCAACCCTTATAAGTCCATAGTTTATTTACAGAGAACATAAGAAAACATGTTGGTTGTTAAACTGAACAAATGTAGTCTTAAACCTAGATCACTAAGTCTGGGTGATTTTCACCCACGCTGTTGTGGCGTGATTCCCATTGTGTTATCTGACTTGTCCGGGTCTCGTCCGGGTCTCATCCGGGTCATGTCAGGGTCTCGTCCGGGTCTCGTCTGGGTCTCGTCTGGGTCTCGTCCGGGTCATGTCCGGGTCTCGTCTGGGTCTTGTCCGGGTCTTCGGGTAGCTTAAGGCTGCTCACTGACATCATTGACGGTATGAGTGTTTACCTGCTCCGCTCCTTGGTTTTTTCAGTAGGCAGGTGATTTTCACCTGATGTTGGGGATTCAGAGTTATATAATTTTCGGGTGGATTTCACCGAACATAAGTGTTTGTGTTTAAAATCAGGGTCAGCAGTTCTCAGGTCAGGTCCCATATCCTGCATCATTCTGTCGCAGGTTTGGTGACTCTGGCATGCCAACATGTGAATAAAGTGGCACCATGAGGACAATGGCGTGTCTGCTTCAACAGGACCAGTGATGATTGGTTCAGTGCCACTGGTGATTGACATGGTGCACAGCTGTCCATGACTCTAGAGGGGACCGTCAAAGCACATGTGATGAAGGATGAAGAAAAGTGCAGCCAGACTCCAGTGCTTTTCTTTTTGCCAAATGACTATCTTTGACATCATCATCTGTGGCGTGTTCAACATCACAAGCCCGAATACTCCTGCCGGAAAGACAGGACCAGTGGCAGCAGTCAGCAGGTATTATATCAGGTATAATGTAACAGAAGTTGGCGATGGTGTTGCAAACAAGACTGGTAGTGTTCTAGGGTTCAGAATATATACATTCATTTTGATTTTGATGTCAGCAACAAGTCCCAAAAATGTTGGGACCGATGGTGTTTACGGCTGTGCAGCATCCTGCTTCTTTAAACACCTGTCATGTGTCTGGGCCGTGAGGGGGTCAGGTGCTACAGTTGAGTTTTGGATGAGATTCTTATCTGATATAAGGTTCATGCTGCTTAACTTAGTCAGACTTCAGGCGGGACAGTTGAGCATCTGGACTCTTGTAAAGCCAGGCTTTTTGTAATGGATCTAACATGTGGTTTAGCATTGTCTGGCTGAAAGATGTCAGGCTTTCCCAGGATATGTTGCTCTAAAACCTGGATATTCATGTCAGCTTTGATGCTTCATGTCCAGATGTGCAGGCAGGTCATTCCATAGGCACTAATACGGAAGCAACGCTACCATCAGAGTGCTCCTCTGATGGCTGTCCAACTTGGTGTCAATACATGGAAACCAGCTCCGTGGTTTTTAAAAAGGGATTTGGATCATCTCATTACAAGACAGTTGTTCACTTTGTCTCCGGTCTGTGAAATGCAACAACGGATGTGTTTAAACAAGTGACATGAAGTTGTTGAGCGGAAAAAAGAACTTTCTTAACTGTTCCAGCTTTTTTTTGACTTGGGGTTGAGTGTAGGAACTTCAACATAAACAATATGTACATTTTTATTATTTTTTTAAGACCTGCTTAGATAAAGTGCTTGCTCCTCTGTTGTGGTGCTTTTGTCTTTTTATGTCTATTTCTTTGAATGTGATACTGTCTTTAAAATGTCACTCATGTTATAATTGTCATTAAACTGAAATAAAGAACTTCCACCCAGAAAACAGTTTTTTGTATCTGTGTTCACATTCATACCAACTTTCACCAACCATCTTATCTTCTCAGGTGCTGCTTGTTCAAGGCTACCTTGCAAAATCCGGCTGGGGTTTTCCGAAAGGGAAAGTGAACGAGGATGAAGCTCCGCATGACTGTGCGGTTCGTGAAGTGAGTCGCACGCTTCGTTACTGTTGTGATGACCACTGACACGAAGAGCCACACATCACTAGTGATTCAGATTCATGGTCGAATAGTTTTGTTTTTTTTTTGTTGTTTTTTTGTTGTTTTTTTTTCATTACCATTCTTGTCAGTATGTACGATACACACGATGTATGTACGATACACAAGCACGCCCAAGCCCACCACTGTAACCACTAGGCCACCACTCTCGTTTTCTGCAGGTGTTGGAGGAGACGGGTTTTGACATTAAAAATCGCATCTCCAAGGACGTGTACATTGAGCAGAAGATCACTGACCAGCTGGTGCGGCTCTACATCATCCCAGGAGTGTCCAAGGAGACCAAGTTCATCCCCAAAACAAGGAAAGAGATCAGGGTAGGAATGAATTTTGACATGTTTCGTGCCTACGTGTTTGTAGTTGACACCTGTTTGATAATACTGCGGCACTTTATTTTTGTAGAACATTGAGTGGTTTCCTATCGAGAAGCTGCCCTGCCACAGGAACGACATGACCCCAAAGTCTAAGCTTGGACTTGCACCTAATAGGTTTTTCATGGCCATTCCTTTCATAAGGTACATTCATTCATTTTTTATGTATAAATATTACTAAATAGATGCATTAAAACAAGCCACAAATTTGAGTGTCAAATGATGTCAAATGATCTTTGTGTTAACGAAATATCTCCTCTTATGAAAAAATTAAAAATCAAATGCGTAAGAAATAGAGTAGAAAACCAAAAAAAAGTGCTGACATTGATTTTTCTTGTTTTGTTTTTTTAATATTCAGTATGAGTTCAGTATGAGACTTCTGTCCTGGTAAATAGAAACACGGGGGAGAGCAGCAGAAACCTGGATTTTGATCTGCTGACGGTGAAAGTCCACCCACCCCACTCAGGCACATGGTCTTGTAGCACAATTAAAAAAAGAAAAAGAAAAACTTGTAGCACAGCATCTTAAACATCATTAACATATTTTAAACCAACCACAAGTAGTGTATTTTAATCATTTAAACAGTTTGCTGCCGGCCAAAAGACAAAGTCTTTGTGTGTAGACGCGCCATTTCTTTTGTTTTAACCTTTACAAAAAAAAGAAAGAAACGCATGTTCTACTTATTTAGTTAATCCAGTAATTTGGTTGAAGTATAGAACATTGGCAGACGTTGATGGACGCTTGCTGCTTCTTCACCTGCTCAGGCCTCTGAGAGACTGGATCAGCCGGCTGAAAGGCGAGTCGACGGACAGCGATGAAGACTTGGCAAACAGCAGAAACACTCCGTCTAAACCTTCAGACAGTGTTCGGTAAAAACTCCACTTGTTCTTAAACACGCTGCACTTTAAGTGTATGTTATGACCAGGTGTCTGAACTCTTGAACCCTGCTTTCAGTGAAAATCCTGAACTAAACAGTAGATGGATGAGGGTCATATGTATACTTTGATGTGTGTATGAATATGTAGACTCCGTAGACAAAGAGTACGTTTAGGTTGCAGCATCTTCCTGGTTTGTTTCTGCACGCCGTTTATAAATTCGGTTTGGACAGGTTTAATTTCAGTGGACTTTGGTAACATGCAGGTAAATGTTTTGTAAAAAGTCATTACACTTTTTATTATTACTTTCTTCACTTTTTATTTATATCTCTCAGTATCCAGTCTTGATCTGATCCTGATTGTAAATATCAGCCAACAAACAGAAGTACTTCAGTTTGCTGACTGACATTAACACCTTTAGGCGTGTACCAATAAAATGAATAATTTCAACATTCTCAGTGTTGAGGGTGTTAATACAGACTTTTGTAACTGCATCAGTTCTGTTACATCAGGTATAAATGTTGTAAGGTAGTGTCCAAACGCATCACTTCTGACAAAACGTGGCCAAAACTGATTTAAGGACCCATATTCATCGTAAACTGAGTAAAAAGGCATCGCTGGTTAAGTTACAGCCTCTTTGCAGAAATCAACAGGCTGATTCTGTTTCACGTTGGATTCCAAAACATGTTTTACAGGGACAATAATGGAGACGTTTTACAACCTTTTCCTACATTTGACACAGTTGTCCAGTCTTACTGACCTGTCCCTAAGATTTTTATGTCAAAATACCACAGAGACGTGGTGACGTGTCTCTTTTTCAACCACCACTTTAAATATAACTCGTACAACTTACAACTCTGTCCATAGCAACTAGTTTAGGGATGGACTCCAACACTGTAAATGGTCAATACTGAGAAGGTGGGTGAAGTTGGAGAAGACGTGGATAATTCTACTCTGATCTGACTCCGTGATGTCGCAGAACCCTGCAAATCTGAACACATTCCTGGATGACAAGATTTAAGACTTAGCCTGGCCAAAGTGGCAGGGTTGTGTTTTTCAGAGTTCCTGTTCACCTGTTGGGGGACAGACTGAGGTCTTCAGCTGTAACTGTCTGGACAGAAGAGCAACTGTCATACACCCTGACATAAGTCAACTACGTCACAGTTCTGGTTTTCCTCACAGCAACCTCCGGGTATAATTGAGAATCTGTTTTTGTTTTTCTTTGTTTTAAGGTCAAAATCCCGCCACACAACGAGTACTGATGCATTTCCTGCAGAAAGCTGGACCAAACATAAGCAGCAGAAGACTCCAGGACATCTGAGCCAGTATGAACTGAACCAGGTTAGACGGAGGATTCCGAGTACTCGGTGACAGCAGGGTCTTACGCCTGGATCCCACTGGGCGAGGAAGCATGCAGTACAGCTGTGTTTTAAATCACGGGTAGCTGAGGAGCATGGACCCACCAGAAGGGCTGGGAGCATCCCAGAACTGACCACTCCCTCTTCTCCACTGAAAATGCGTGCAAGTCTATTTTGGTGTTTGATCGCTCTGTGTCCTTCATGAGCTTGAAACCTTCAGGTAAACTCGTAATCTCAGGAATCCAGCCAAGCAGGCAGCCCTCGGCAATGTTCCACTTCTGAACCGCTTTTGGTGAGATCTGAGGTCATGCTGACAAAGTAGAAAAAACTGTAACACAGCTGGACCGTGATGCTCCCGCGCCCAGTTGGGAATCGGATACCGGTAGCCTGCTGCTACAGTGGAGAAAATAGCAGCTGGATGGTTACTTTCAATCCCATTTTTAATGGTTAGGTAATTATTATCTATTTATTTTGAATATATTGTATTCTATTCTTTCATCTGCAGAAACTCCCTTTGAAAAGCAGTGGGAAGAAATTCCAGGACTCGCCCAGTGTGAAGAAGGAAGCCAGTGACAATGGATGTAGCAACCAGGTCAAAACCTCCACAGTAAGTACTAATATGTGGTTGTCCATCCATCCATTATCTATACCCGCTTAATCCGTCTCTAGGTCATAGTAGGCGAAAGGCAGGGGAATATGTGGTTGTTCGTAAAGAATTCCTTTAGGAGAGCTCATGCCATTCTGTTTCTTAAAAAAAAATTTTTTTGCATTCAAGTTGCAGATTTTGTGATTTAGAAAAGACATAAATGGTCTTGGACTTTTAACCTTATCCATGTTCTAATTTACTTATTTACACCGAGACACACTTGCACTGCAGACGGCGTGGAACTTCTTTCTTAGGCTGTGTAGTTTGTTAATGACCCGAGTCAAAGCCGCAGTCTGTCATTTTAGTTGCCAGCTGCTTCTACAATGAACCATCTTTACAGTTCTAATAATGTGCCAGTTTATGTCTTCCTTGGCTCTGTGGCCCAGGAGCTTGTGGACCTCTTTGTGTCCTCTGTTGCTCATTTTGCAGTTATCACCTCACACTGTTGTTACCCTGAGCAGCTGTTTGTGTTTTTTAAATTTTTTTATTTAAACTTCTCCTGGTCGGTTGCACTCATGTTACGTTGGCAACAAATTCCCCAAGGTCCCGCCATCCTGCATCAACCTTTTCAGATCAGAACAGCCACATGTTTAAGTGTATTCTTGGAAGTGGGCTATTTAGTATTTAAGGGGCCACCCCTTTTTGGTAATAAAACACAGAAAATCAAAAGACAGTGGACTATCTTGCCTCTTTTTGTCACCATCCTCCTACATTTCTCCAGCCCGAATGACATCCCGATGTTGTTGCTGTAGATCCTGGTGGATCAGGAAGTCTATGTCCCGCTCGTTCTTAGCGTACAGCTTGAAGTCATCCATGTAGAGGAGGTGACTGATCGTAGCTCCATTCCTGAGGCGGTATCCGTAGCCAGTCTTGTTGATTATTTGGCTTAGGGGGTTCAGACCTATGCAGAACAGCAGTGGGGACAGCGCATCTCCTTGGTATATGCCACATCTGATGGACACTTGCCATTTGCCTCGAGAGTGGTTTTCCACAGGCCCATCGTTTGCAATGAAGGCCCTTAGAGTGCTGTTGATCTTGTACATCTCCAAGCACTCAGTGATCCATGTGTGTGGCATCGAGTCGTAGGCTTTCTTGTAATCAATCCAGGCAGTGCACAGGTTGGTATTTCGGGACTTGCAGTCTTGGGCGACTGTTCTGTCAACCAGGAGTTGGTGTTTGGCTCCTCTGGTATCTCTGCCTATGCCCTTCCGTGCTTTGCTCATGTATTGCTCCATGTGCCTGCTTATCTTAGTCACAATGATGCCTGACAGGAGCTTCCATGTTGTGGAGAGGCAGGTTATTGGACGGTAGTTAGATGGGGCTGCACCCTTTGTGGGATCCTTCAGGGTCAGGATCGTTCGCCCTTCGGTTAGCCATTCTGGGTGAGTCCCATCTCTTAGCAGCTGGTTCATTTGTGCTGCCAGGCGCTCATGGAGTGCTGTGAGTTTCTTTAGCCAGTAGGCCTGGATCATGTCTGGGCCCGGCGCTGTCCAGTTTTTCATACCTGAGACTCTTTCTTGGATGTCTGCCACTGTGATGGTGACTGGTTTCTGCTCAGGGAGGTTGCTGTGCTCCTCTCTTAGGGAGACTAGCCATTGAGCACTGCTGTTATGTGCTGCATCCTTCTCCCATATACTCTTCCAGTACCTCTCAGTTTCCAGCCTTGGTGGGTCTGCTCTGCTGTTATTACCCTGCCATTGAGCATACACTATCGCAGGTTGAGTTGCGAACAGCCTGTTTATTCGTCTGGCTTCATTGTCTCTAGTGTATCTCTTTAGGCGGCTAGCCAAGGCTTGGAGCTTTTGTTTGGCAGTTTCAAGTGCTTCAGGTATGGGAATCTGGTTGTACCTCTTGGGTACTGGTCTTTTCATTGCACCTTTCTGGGCTCCTGTCAATTGACTCACTTCTCTCCGTGCCACCTTGATTTTTACCTCCAGCCTTCGTTTCCATGGTGGGTCATGTTTCCCATGGTTGCACATATAGCCAAGCGTCTCCAGGATCACTGCTGCTGAAGTGTATATCAGCTCATTGGTCTCGGTGATTGTTGTGGTAGGGATCGCTGTCAGTGCTGCGTTCACATTGTCCAGGAGACTTTCAGATGGTGCTTCACTTGGTCTTGGTAATCGCTGCCGGGGTTGCCTTGTGTTCATTCTCACCATGAGAGAGGTCCTTTGCTGCCTCGCACAGCGTTATTGGGGCTTGGTACCCAATCTCTGGAGGGACAGGTTGTGTAACCTCGATAAAAGTAGCTCTCTCTCTATATATATATATATATATATATATATATATATATATATATATATATATATATATATATATATATATATATATATATATATATATATATATATATATATATATATATATATATATATATATATATATATATATATCTATATAATATATATATATATATATATATATATATATATATATATATATACAGACATTTAAAATGTTTGACAAGTTTCAAGTAATGTGCGCTCATCTGTTTCAACAGAAAGAAGACAAAAGACCTCAACCCAGAAGGCTTCAAGATATTTTTGAGAAAGGTATGATTTGAACATACTCTTAAGATAATTTGGATAAATGATAGTGAAATTCTACGATGCTTTGCATTTGCTGGTTAGACAGAACTAAGTGCACTATAGATCTTTGAGGATGCGCCGCTCAAGCATTTCTTTTCCAGTCTTGATCTTTGAATAATGTGCACCTTTTTTTTTAAAGTGAGCCATATAACATCAAACCAAAAAAAAAATTAAAACCAAAACTGGAGTGTTTTCATGCTAATCTATGTTTTTAAATTTCATTGGAAGGAATGTTTAATGACTAATTTCCCTACTATTGGTAAGAAGCGCGTCCCATTCGTCTGTTGCAGTAACTGCATGCAGCTCACACAGGAAATGTAAAAACAGCTGGGCGTGTTTTTACATTTCATTGTCCGTCTGAAGAATAGATGCTCTTCCCAACTTTCTTTTTTCTTTCTTTTCTTTTTTCCCCTTTGTTCACACACATAATAATGGTTTATACCAACTTTGGCAGAACTCAGCAGCTGTATATATGCTTTTTATATTGCAACCGTATTTTATTAATTCCCAGAGAAAGAGAAAAAAACAAAAGTTTGGAAGAGCATGTATTCTTCAGACGGACAATGAAATACCTTAGCTGTGTGAGCTACTTTTATCGTTGTGTGTCGTAGTGCCATAAAGCTGTATGTAGTTACTGTAAGAGACGAATGGGCTCTGACAGTACAGAAGCTGCTCTTCCCAACTTAAACATCACTGTCCTGGTGCACAGTTACAGTAGTGTGACACTGCATGCTGGCAAAAGTGTTTGTTTGCACGTGACTCTACCTGGTAAATCATTAATGCTTCTGCAGTACTCATTTGACCATGTTTTTTTTGTTTTTTTCCATCAGTGAAACTAATTACTATATCACAGTTGTAGATGAATCGTCAGAGCAATGAACAGACTAAAAGTCTGTTCATTGCTCTGACGATTCATCAAATTCAACAAATTCACAGCAATTAAAAAATATGTGCACTATATAGACAGAATAAAAATTTTCAGACATGAAGTTATTGTGCAGATATCCAGCACTGTGACTATTGAAGGTTCAGCAGACCGTCTGTCTGAGGGAAAGAACCGTCTGTGACGTGGTTTTGCTGCGCAGTGCTCTGAGGGGCTTTGCAGATGGGAGAAGTTTGAAAAGTTTGTGCAGGGTGTGAGGGGTCTGCAGAGATTTTCCTTGCCCCTTTCCTGACTCCAGATTCAGCTGGTTCTGACTGCACCGTTGGACCATCTGTTCCACTTCCTGTCTGTAAACGGACACATCACCATCCTGAGTCAGTCCAGTGGCTGTGGTGTTGTATACCTCAGGAGGTTTACAAAAAGGTCTCCTGAGGAGCAGTCGTTGATATAGGGGGAGAAAAATTTAGTGGGGAGAGGCCACATCCCTGGGCGGTGCCAGTGCTGCTGGTCTAGGTGCTGGAGGTGACACTCCCCAACCTCACCTGCTGCCTCTTGTCAGTCAGGATGCTGCTGATCCACTGACAGGTGAAGGTGGGCACAATGAGTTGGGTAAGCTATTGGTGGAGGATTTCAGGGATGATGGTACTGAACGCTGAGCTGGAACCCATAAACGGTATCCTGGTGTGTGTTCCCGGGAAGTCAAGATCATGCAGGATGTATTGTGTAACCCCACATTAACGGCATCATATCCTGACCTGTTTGTCCGTCGCGCAAACTGCAGGGGATCCAGCAGGAAGTCTGTGGTGTCTCCACACCAGTCTCTCGAAGGCCTTCATGGCAACAGACCTCAGAGTGGCGTGTCGGCAGTTATTTGGACATGTGATAGAGGGCTTCTTGGGAACTGATATGAAGGAGCATTTGAACACGAGGGGACTTCACCCAACTCCAGAGAACAGTTAAAGATCCGGGTGTGGATCAATTTAGTGTGAGATTATGTTCTGTTTGTTTTTGTTTTTTCGTCAAAATTATATATTTTTAAATAACTTTTGATCCTCACTCTTTGAATATCCCACCTCATTAAAGAAATGGGGGTGTGACTACCCTGATTCTACCACAATCCGGGTTGGCAGGCCAGAAGGGCAGCACAGTGGGTTTATCGGCCCGCCGGCGGGTTTATCGGCCTGCCAGCGGGTTTATCGGCCTGCCAGCGGGTTAATCGCCGTGCCAGCGGGTTAATCGCCGTGCCAGCGGGTTAATCGCCGTGCCAGCGGGTTTATCAGCGTGCCAGGGGAACAGGAGTGATGTTTTTGCCACTAAACTGATGCCAGGGTCTGTTAGGGCGTTTAAGCTTTGGCTCATCCTGTCTTGGCAGTAAGAAAGCAGCTATTACTTGGGAAAGGTCAGGCAC